>JAMQGT020004520.1:0-13533 GCA_024447675.2 Pterophyllum scalare
TTTAAGGATCTTCTGGTGGACCTTACTGTGTCAAACAAGACATCACTTAAATAGGAGCTGCCTGAGAACAGGTGTGGCAATAATCAGGCCTGGGTGTGGCTAGAGAAATTGAACTCAGGTGTGAAAAACCACAGTTATAGTAGGTTTTAACAAGGGGGGCAATCACTTTTTCACACAGGGCCATGATGGTTTGGATTTTTTTTCACCTTTAATAATAAACACCTTCATTTACAAATTGCATTTTGTGTTTACTTGTGTTGTCCTTGACTATTGTTTAAATTGGTTTGATGTTCCGAAACACTTAAGTGTGACAAACATGCAAAAAAACAGGAAATGAGGAAGGGGGCAAACACTTTTTCACACCACTGTATGTCTTTGCAGTGGCAGCAACTAAAACCCGCCCTAACAGTCTATGACACTTGTCTTTGTCCACTGAATGCTAACCATATCAGTCTTTTTTTTTTTTAGTGTAGTGTACAACATTGTGCAAATAAAACCAGTAGTTTCAGTCTTTGTAAAGTGTGCCTCCTCTTATGCAGAAACATCCCAACTGGACTTTCACTGTCTTTAAAAATAAAATTGTGTCTTGGTGAAAAGTAGGAGTGAACAGAGCTACTGCACTATGTATGGCGGACAAAAGCAAATCCAAAACTTTCAGTAATGAATGATGAATATGATGATTAACTCTGATGAAACTGGATGGGACCTAATGCTGGACATGGCATACAAAGTGTACACATCATAAATACATGATGTGCCCTCTCAGACTGTGTCCTCTGCTAAGTTCTGAAAATGTTATTAAGAATTAAAATAACGTGAAAGAGCAAAAAAACAAAAAACAAAAATAAAAATAACACTAATCTGAATAACTGAATAACATGAAATGCTCACGGGCATGCTGCCCAGTGTATGTGCAACTCAGTGTGAAATTTAATGTGCGTAAAGGAACAAAAAACATTGTGTGTGGGAGCGCAAAGAAAGCACAGTTTTATTTTTGGTTTTGATTTAGTTTTTTTTTTAAACATTGTTTAAACAGGAAATAGCTTATTGTGAATATAAAACACAGGCAGATATGAGGGGGGTGTACAGGTCATGGTTTGCTGTGAAGAACACGCAGAAAGGATGAATAACAGGGACAGAAAATCTTTCTGCATTCCAATTTGATTCTTATTCCTAGTGTCGTAATTTGATTCTCTCTATTCAAAATGTGTTTGTTTTTTTTTCATTTAAAAGAAATGAATAAAAAGCATTTCATTTGTTCTTTACTTCAGTTCACTGTTTCAAAAACTACCTCCTCTGCTCTCTCCGCTACAACTAAAACACAAGTGACAGCTAAGTGGTTTTGACAAGGTCATCATAAGGGTGAGAAACAGCAGAGGGGGTCTGTGAGAGTATGCAGCTTTTAAAATGTAATTTTTGTTACAGTTATAAATATGTTAATTGTATTAACTTATCTTCTTTGGGCATCTTCCTGTGTGAAAATTAATAAAGTGCCATTTACTGACATCACTGGTTCAAAGCTTTTGTGAAACAGGGTTACATGTCCAGACAGAACAACTTGTGTTGTACAGTCGAAAGAAGACTTGTTACTTTCATCTGCAGTAAATTCTATTTGGCAGCATGGCTCCAGTTTTGGGACGTCTCCGCACATACGTGGAAAGCAGCATGGAGCAGCAGCAGCGAGACCCGGTGGAAACGGGTGCGACAATGATTAGGTCAGAACGAGCATGAGAAGAGGAGGCGAGGTGGAGGCGGGTTGCAAAGCAGCTGACCAATGTGGAGCAAACGCAGACGGGCACATCCTAGACGAGCTTCGGAAACCAGATGTGTAGAGAAGTGTCGGCCAAGCCATCAGCAGATGTGAGCTGCTGATGGCTAATAACTTATTAGTGATTTCATTTTACCCACCAAAACTGATTGAAGTTGGTCAGCTGATCTCATTTGTTAAGAGTTGCAGTATGGTGATCTGCTATGTTTATCCAATTTAATAGGGTGCAGTGTATTCACGAAATACCGACTAAATTTCAAAACTTTCTGTCCAGTTTAGGGAGGTAACACAGTAACGCAATGAATCAGATATAATTCATTTTCAGGACTTACAGTTACTGATTAAAAATATGAAAATATTACTAATATACTCCTCAAAAATATTGGGATAGTGGTCTTTTTTTTTTTTTGGACAATATCCTTGAAGAATAAATTAATAATATTATTTCACTTGAAGATGAGCTGTTTTGCCTGTTTATAATTACAGAATGTAATAATATGAAGTTTTTTATTGATTTTGACTTCCCATTACTGGAGACCGATTGCCAAGATCAACTCATAACACTCATAATAACTGATAAATGTTGGGATAGCAAATAATTTACATCAAAGAACTTATGTAAATAAAAACTTAATTGTTCAACCAGTGAACAATGCATGTGACCATGTTATTACTAAAATATATTTCTTACTATATTTTTGAGTGTGTAAAAGAAAAAATTGTACCCTGTTCCATTTCAAAATAGGTCTTCTGAAACCTGATGGAACTCAACTACACGGTTTTCAATTCAATCAACCAACAGTATTACAAAAAAATGATTTTTGTCATTTGTTATTCTAAATAGAGCAGGATAAGAATCATAACACATTAATCTTTTTTTGTTTTGCTTCTTTTTTCACCCAAATCAGTGTCAGAAAAAAGTGTCTTTTGGTGTTCAACAGCAGTGAAGATGATGAGAGCTGATCAACTTTAAGCTAAACACACTAAATTAGGCAGAGCAGGAACCCAAGGAAAACCTTGTTAACCACTAGAAACCACTTATTTCCTCTTCATAGTCAAATCCCACGGCTGCACATTTGTCCTTAGGTTTGTCTTTCATTTTATCATGTAAATTACAAAATTAGTTTTCTATAAAAAAAATAAATAAATAAAATTACATACACACTACCATGTAAGAAGGGAATTATCAAGCAGATGTGACTTTTTATCCCATAAACCTTTAAAACCCACTAAACAGTCCAGTATTTACCTATAAACACGCTGCATATCTAACAGGGCAGAAGAGACAGTGATGATTACACATCTAATAAAGCATTTTCGGTGTGTTCTGTCCACTCGTTCAAGCCCATCTCACATACTTAAGTTGTTGTATTAATCACCGTTGATTTAATACAATAATTTGATTTTTGTAACGATTTTCACATCATTCCAACATGATGTATTACTTAAGTGGAGGACATTAGGCTGCAGTGTTTGTAGTGTTGTACTTATTGGCAGGAACTCGCCCTCTCTGCCTATAATGTGGCAGATCAATTGTCTCGATGTGGCACTTAGCTACATCAAGACCATTGATTTGATCGATTTACTTCGCTTAATTAATTAATTTATTTTCTCAAGCATGTGCACAGCTGTTAACCACATGATAGAAGACTATAAGCACCCAGGACCAAGTTCAGAAATGTGCTCACTGAGAAAAAACACAAAAGAAAGCAGCTATGCATAATCACAGACAATAATAAACACTCTAAAGAACTAAATACCCTCCACTGATAATGCAAAAAACAGATGAGACATTTTTTGGGACGTGTAGTATCAATCAAAATATTTGCATTTCACCACCAGGCACCAAAAAAAGGGCTCTGAGCATTATCAAGAAAAGCGCAATTTAAAAAATGAATATTGAATGTACTATTATTCTTCTTAAAACAACTGATGAAACTAAACACCACAAGCATACAAAAGACAGATCCCGCCTAATATTGCTGTAAGGTTTGGTCTTGTGTCATATCTGCATTGCATAAAAAGCCTGTCCAAGGACGTCGCTCTTCGAGAAGTCGAGGTTTGATTTAAGGAGACTAATATTTTAAAGAGAATATTAAAATGGCAGCATAAATCTGAACCACACAGATGTCAGAGCAGCCACTGCCCTCTAAATGTGCTTTTCATAATTACATCAATTTATTTATTGTTATTGATACCAGTTAACCTGCAATGTCTGTCACTCTGTGCGAATATAATTGCACAAGTCACTCATTACTCCACTTAAAAAGGTAGTTGCTATTGTAGCAAGTCCACTAATCATTTTCACACATTATTTCATATTTTTTGAAAATCATCAAAGCACGGCAAGACAGTAAGATGTACATGTATACCCCCCCCCAAAAAAAACCAAAAAACAAAACAAAAACAAAACAAACAACCTTGTGGTGCATAATAAATAACCTGCAAAGGTAATGGCAGTCAAAGAGTATCTAAATTTTTATCCAGAAACAAATCTGTCATACCGCGTGAAATGTAAAGGAAATTATGAAATGCAACAGCTCATGCTCAGAGACACACTTGTTTAAAAGAAATTTTCACAGCAGGGAATTTTAAATTGCCCATCAGCTGATGAGATAAAAACTTGCTGCTTCCATGTATTACAAACTACAGCATAAACATATTTATGTTCCTTTATAAAAATCATATTATTGCAGCATTTTCCTGCAGATTTGGTAATGAATAAAAACAATTAAATGCAATTAAGGTGATTATAACCCACAAGTTGAAATGTTATAGATGTCACACAGTCAACAAGATAATTGCTCCGTAATTTGAGCTGTTTGACACTGAGTGAAGAGTTCCAAAAGGAAAGAAATCTGTCATTAATGATGGCTCAAAATACTTGAAATGGAAAACTTAATGCAGAGTTCAGGTGTCTCAGGCCCCTCATTATACCAAAGCAAGCATTGCGTATAATACTGTTACAAACATAAATTATTTGACTCAGCATCAAAGAAAGTATGATGGTTAAAAAAAATACCTCACAGAGCCATTTCCAGAGCTTTAAGTGGATAAAATTTGATTCCCAGCAGCATCTCTTCTGTTATTGATGAGACCTCGAGCAGCCGGTGCAAAATATATTAAAGGTAAATCTTGAAAGGTACGACAGGTGAAGATTTGATAAATAAAACGACAAATGGGCCAAATAAAATTTTTTTCCAGCGCTCCATATTTAAAGATACAACCGCTGCTTGTTGATTTAAGCTCAAACTGCTGGCAAAATCACTTCCCCTATTGGCAAAGTCAAGTTCTCTAATACATGCACTACACTAGTTTTTATAGCTCAGTGATATTCTGTAGGTTATGCACTTCTTATATTGACAAAGCCACTGATACAATCCTTAATGAAAACTTTAAAACCAGAACTTTAAAAAGGAAGAGAATTATGCTAAGTAATGAAATTGTATAACCACTTATCTACTTTTATCTAAGCTTATTGCAACAAAAGTAAAACAATGTCAAGGTAGCAAGTACATTTAAAGAGACAGTAATTTATCCCAATCAAAGAGATGGATGTTTTCACTGCAATGCCAACTGCAGTGGCATTGTTAACAACTGCATAACTCAATCTTCCAAACCTTTGACTATTTCACTGTGTTATCGAGGATAGCCTGATACCATGCAGTGAGACAGAACAGATGCTCAAAACTATTTTGAAAATGCAAGGTATAATTGCACAAATTTATGTTAATGTAACAAAACACAACTTTTGATAGTATATAGAAAGTTGAGAGAGTAGAAATTGTCTGTTATGATCTTCTGAGATTTGCAGTTTTCAGAATACAGCAGTGACCATTCTGCAGGTGCCTTAATAATATCTGCAGTGCATTACAACCAGTGTTGCTATTAATGCAACAGAGACAGTGAACTTGATACATAATGCCATGTCACCATTCCATCCAACGTAAACATGAAAGTCAAAAGAGAGTCTAAGTCATGATTTAAAGAGGCTTAGCAGAGACTTCCACCTCAGGGACTTTATGTCTGGGCCCAGTGAGCTGGCTGATTAAGTGGCCTTGTTTATGGATTGAGCTGATACAAACACCGCCAATGGGGCCTTGAAAAATGAGCGAAAGATGCAACAGGATACTCAACGTCCCGTCAGTGTCATTTGAAACAGGTGAACAAAAAAAGTAAACACAAATAAGAATGAGAAGACTTCACAAGATTAACAGTGTCACTCATGCAATCAGTAATCTGGGTGCTCTGAATACATGACTATCATAATGACTGAATACATGACTATCATAATGTTATTTTTATATTTTTGCCAATCTATTGACTTGTGTTCGGTTAATAAGGCATGACGAGTGACCAGCCAATCACACTCGGATGTATCTGATTCTTTAATTATAAAATTAGACTGTGCCACTGTCTGATGGGTTTGAAATTATTTATTACAGCAGCAGCCCTGTTACATATAAAAATTCAGGTATGATGACTAAATATCACCTGAGAGCCTACAGGTGGATATTGGGGATGTGGATGGTTTTGAAAGAGCTGGCAGTGGTGGGACATTTTGCAGATTAAGTAGGCTGAATTTTGGAAGGTATAGTTGGAATAAGGTAGAACAGTGAAGATTGCATGTGATGCAGCTCAAGTTGGCAGGCTTTGTTGCTTCGTAGGTTGCTGATTTGTGCAATGATAATAAGTAAGTCCCCAGTTGGATCAGGAGTGGTTTAGCAACATGCTCTCCTTAAATTGCTGGTCGTCTGGGTGGCACCCAAAATACGATGAGGGCTTTATAGATAATTGGGTAACTTTCTGGGGAAAACCTGGTCTTGTTAGAAGAGACAGCATCCATCCCACTTTGGATGGAGCAGCTCTTATTTCTAGGAATTTGGCAAAACTTATTAATGTGACTATCCAGGGTTGAGACCAGGAAGCAGAGTTGCAGTCCCATCACCATAGAAGTGTGACTGCTCCCAGACAAAAAAACCAAACCAAAAATCAGAAAAAAAATGAATTAATCATAAAAATTCACAAAGAAAGAACAACAATATAATTCCCTAGTTACACTGCAATAGTCTAGGCTGCGGGGGGCTTCCCATGATGCCCTCAGTGTTTCTTCTTCACTCACCTCGTCACTCTCTATATGTTTATACACCACTCTGCATTTAATCTTTAGTTATTATTAATCTCTGTCTCTCTCTCTCAGTGTGTCTTTTGCTTGTCTACCTATCCTCACCCCCGACCCATCGCAGCAGATGGCTGCCCCTCCCTGAGCCTGATTCTGCTGGAGGCTTCTTCCTGTTAAAAGGGAGTTTTTCCTTACCACTGTCAACAAGTGCTTGCTCATAGTGTCATTTTTGGGATTTTCTCTCTATTATTGTAGGGTTTTTACCTTATAATAGCTTATGTTGAGGCAACTGTTGACGTGATTTGGTACTATATAAATAAAACTGGATAAGTAGAAGAAAATGGATTGATGGATGGACTGGTATCTGGATTCCTAATAATTAGCCAGTAGCCAGTGAAGAAATTTGTTATTTCATCGTTTTCATATCTCTGTCAGTCTACATGTTCTCAATTAATTCAGATATCCTCTTGCCTTTATGTGTTGCAGTAATTTATTTAAGTTATTGTGCAACATAAAATTGTCCATGATTTACTTTCTCCAAAAAGATCTGCTCAATTTCAGTTGCCAACCTTTTCAGTACAAAAGAAGCTGAATATGACTAACATTTTGGAGGCATAATTACAGACTAATGCAAACATATGAAAACAAGTCAGATAACGTAGGATACTACGAACTTAATTTAAGATGGAGCTTCATTCAAGTGTTGCTTTTGAAAAAAATATGTACTCGGTCAATAGTCAGTCTTTAATTAGGAACATAAAATGAATTTCTTTTAAGAGGACAAAAAAAAAACTGGACTTTTTTTTTTTTTTTTTAAATCAACCAGGATACCCAGTGTCCCAGAAATGATTTTTCACAATAATTCTTGTGACACTGCAAAATAAATTCTGTAGAAGGGCAGCAACTTGTAAAAGTTATGCATTCAGTCCACCAAATTGGTCAGCATTCACAGGTTTGTATCCACTGGTGTTCCTTCATAGCCGCTAATATAATGACCACAGTACAGGGTAACTCTGAGCCATGCAGTACAGACAAGGGCTGGACTGCAGTCCCCACACATTCATTTATGCAGATGTACACTAGAAGGTGCTGACCTATATAAAAAAAAACAACAAAAAAAACAAAAAACAGGGGGTGTCAATCTTCCCACCCCTTCCATATTTTCAAAAATAAACTTATGGCCAGTCCTGTAACTCTAGTTCTACGCTGCATAATCAAGTTTGCATAACATTGAGCCTCCTCGTCGGGCCAGTTTAATCCGGTCTTTAAACTTAGATGTTTTTTTTGAGTAGCAGAGGCAAATAGTATGAGTGCATCTCTTTGTAAACAGTAAATAATTAAAAGTAAACATACACTAAGGGAAAAAAGAGAATTTTTAAAACATGGAATATGGACAGGTCCTAAAAATAACATAAATGCATTTTCACTAATGCATGTCTACCAGTTGAGACTTTTTATCTAATCTGAATCCATTTCATTGTGTAATTTTTTTTTCTATTTAGTACAAATCCTTTGCAGACTCTAAGTGAACCTATTTATGTTTCAACATTACTAATATTATAAATAACTGAAACTCAAAGGATCCTGCTGAGAGGTATAATTTAAGAAGACAGAAACACTTTAGAGTGGCAGCCTAAATAATGTTCACAACCTGAAAAAAGGAGATAAGACAGAACTGAATTTATCCACAGAGGGATTTTTGTGCCAAAAGTATACACAGTAAACAGCAGGAGTTATCAAATGTTGATTCAGCATGTACTTTCATCATTTATTAACAGCAGCCTGCTGACTTTGGCACACCTTATTTCCATTAGCGTTTTTAAAATTTTTAACCACAAATTCTAAGCCCTGAAGCTAGAAGACACGATGAGCGATGGTTTTGCCAGAGGAGGACAGTCGCTCTGTTCACCTGAACCGTCCCTGTAATCCTAACAGACTCTATACACTAACGCATAAATAACCCTCTGCTGAAAGTGGGAGGCTGTAATCTTAATGTTCTGTAAACTGAGCTTGAATAACGGGAGAGAACGAACTCAGAAGTCGTTCACACAGAGATGCAGTGCCTGTGTGAGTGATTTATCAGAAAAGCTGTACTGCCAGACACAAGGCAACAGAGGTGGTCTTTGACTTTGGCCACAAATAAAATAAATAAATAAACTCAACTTTCTTTGCAAGACTTTTTGTGCACAACACACAAATCTTTACAGCTGACACTGAAGCAAAAGACCCAAAGACATCTAGTACCGATAAAAATCCAACAGTTGCTTTTCCTTCTTTGTTAGTCCGACTGTTAAAACTAATAAATTTAGTCTATCATTGCTGATTACACTAATAAAATCATCAATAGCTATTAAAACACCAATGACTAATAATCTACCCCTGGGTAAAAGTAAAAGTGTTTAAATGGAGTACCTAATAAGACTAAATCTCATTTTAATGTTTTTGTTTTTGCAGCATGAAGATAATTAGAGTTTGCAAACTCAACTAATCAGCATTTCGCTTTTTTTTCTTTGTTAATTTAAATTACTAAAAATTCATCAACTGAAAAGAAATATCTCACACAGTTTAACGATCTCAACAACAGAAGCCCAGAGCGTTCACACAAACAAGCCCTGAACAGAAGGGCTTCTCTGGCAAGATAATCCACAATAAGCACAAACTACAGATCGCTTTAAACACCCTCGTCTATCTTTTTGTTTGGATAGTGTAAATCTAGTATTTAACAGTTGTCAGAGGCTACCTTTTTAACATTAACGAGTCTTTATTGCAAAATCAAATATTTAAAAAACTAATTTCAGCAAGAAGTTCATCAAAGAGCTTTAATAACCTCCAACATGCCCAGAAATGATGAACTTTGAAACTGCGTGGCCACAAATGAACATGTTTAAAAAGCTCACATACTGACTAGACACTGAAAGAGGAAAAAGAAAACTTCAGAGGCATGTTGAGACTAAAGGCAGAAGTGGTTTACGGATGTTACACGGCTTCGCCTGGGAAACGGGCCCAACAGCTGAAAGAAAAACTGTATATAAAGAACTGGGACACGTTCTGCCTTTGTAGTCAAGAAAAAGAGGAATGAATACATAAATAAGAAGATCTTCTAAGCAGAAAAGGCACAAGAGTGTTCATTATAAAACCTTAGGCAACAGATTCTCCACCCAGTGAAACAGGCTATCATGAAGTCTGGTGGAAGGTACAGAGCTTGTTGATTATTCTCCAAGTAAATGCTGCTACTGTCTCCTGGAGTGAATCTTAAGAACCAGGATAT
This sequence comes from Pterophyllum scalare, assembly GCA_024447675.2. Lineage (NCBI taxonomy): Eukaryota > Metazoa > Chordata > Actinopteri > Cichliformes > Cichlidae > Pterophyllum > Pterophyllum scalare. The sequence continues at coordinate 10,159 of JAMQGT020004520.1, forward strand.
TATGTGATTATAAATCATCAGAGGGAAATGGTTGTAATAACTCCATTAAAGACTTACGCCACTGTTTGTCTGCCCTTGTCTTACTTAACCCTGTTTAGAGTCCCACTCTGCCTTCCCCTACAGGTGAGGGAGAAGCAGGAAGGTCTCTAATGTGTATGCGTACATGCTGATGTGACAAAAACGTCTACAGCCTGCATTTCGTAAGCATCTTTATTTAAAATCAATTAAAATAAATGGATTTGTGTTAGCATAGGCACAAAGGCCATAGTTCCACTTAAAACAAGTTTTGCTCCCCATTGTTGGTTTACGAGTGTGTGCGGTAGTGTGTGATAGCTGACTAGGGACTGGCTACAGACTGAGGGCCAGCCAGCTAGCTTCATCTCAGTGAGGTAAAAGGAGATGATGGATCACAGTCCACCAGGGAAAGTCAACACTTCCTTCCCCTGCCAACACCTTCTGCCTGGCGTTGCTGCAGGGAGAAATCCCAAAGCTGCTCTCAGCAAGAGGCCTGGAAGCCTTGAACAGGGATGCAGCCAAGAACCACAAACAGGGCAAAGCAGGTAGATTATCTATGATGTTGCATTGCTGAGTGTTGTAGGCTGCATGGATTCTTTTCGGCTGACAGAATGTCTATCTAGCACCTGTTTATTCGGCTGTAAATATATGAGGCAATGAGAACAGTATTAAAAGATGAAAAATAAGTAAATAGAAAATTTATTTGAGACAATAAAATTACTGAAAACTCTAACTGCCCTTGACTAAGTCACAATGTGGCAGTGTTATGTAACTCGTTCAGTTACGTATTGCTCTCCTCACAGCTTACCACCACTAACAAAAGCAACAACAGCAGCAGCAACAGACGCCCTCCTCCACCACCTTCTCCTCTCCTCCTCCTGTCCTGCCTGCTGCAGCAAGAGTCCCGAGCCACCCTCCCTCTGCCCAGCCAGCCTCCAGGAAGCCCCCGGGTGAAGCACCATCCTCACCTCTAGTTGAGAGCTCGTCATCAAAAGATGAGCCATTTCCCGGTCCATGGGAGTGCCCCTGTCATAAAATTCACTGTTTATTAATGGGAAGCACTACAAACACTTCAAACCAGCTTTTTGTCATGCATTTTCTATTTCTTCTTCTTATTCATCCATAATCAACATTAAAGTATTTCTGGAGCAGGTGAGGAGAAGAACATGGAATTTAAAACTTAAGTAAATGTCTGATTTTTCAAGATTATAAACAGAGTCATGTAGCCATAATGGAGAAGTTTCCATGTTGATGTGGCTCTAATCCGATACCTGTTCTTGACAACTGAGAGTAGCCTCAGTACAAAATAATGTATTTTCAGGTATAAATTCTCTAATTAGGTAAGCAATGGTGTTATGTCCTGTTACTTGGTTCAGTTGGCGTATTGCTCGATCGGAGTGAGAGACGTCTTCACCATCCTGCAGGAGCGGGAGCGAGGGCGCGAGAGGGGGCGCAGCGAGTCACCCGCCGCCGACTCCGACAACTCCTCTGATCACGAGCAACCGCAGCACATCGCCATCCAGGTGTCGGTCCACCCGCCGCTTGCCGCTGGGATACTACTTCGTTTTTCACTGTTTCTTTTTCTTGGAGTAATTATTTTTGGGGGGCTTTGTGTAAAGAGGAGACAGAGACAAAGCAGGGAGGCAGGGAGTCACACAGCAAATGGCCTTGAGCAGAGTGAACCCAGGCCACCTTGAGCATACAGGCACCACCTACAACCTGAGCAATGGTGCAGGGTTGTGTCCTGTGCTTGGTTCAGTTACGTATTGCTGCTTATCAATTGTGTCTGTATTATTAGGGTGGAAAGTAAGTATTGTTCTATAACTTTACCCTTACACTTGAACAAATGTGACGAGACTCACACATGTAAATTAAAAACACAATTTATATATATTATATATATATATATATATATATATTTTTTTGGTGGGGTGGGGGTAGAGCTTATGACAGTTCTTCCACCCAGTATAATCCCAGTAGGATGCAGCATCTTGGTGAATAATGGTGCTGTCACATACACTCGCTGCCTCAGCACCAAGCGTGGGCCCACAATACGGGACTTGTTGAGAATGATCTTAGTGTTTCAGACAGGCCTGGCCAACGGGGTCACTTTGATTATCATAAAACCGTCCACACACAAGAGCGCAATTGTCTCCTGGGTCCTTACTGCTGTCCCTGCTCATCTGGGAGTTTGGCATATGCTGGATTTAACAACCCAGTCATTTTATGGCTTCATTAATTCAGCTCCACACACACAAATGATTTCATCCTACACTGTTCTCATATGAGTGCGTACAAGTAAAAACATTAGGGACTGTAGTAATGTAGAACGACGGCAGGCGATTAAAGGGACTGATACTGGTTGTTGAGACGGAATATGTAAGCTAAATTGAAAATGTATGGCTTGATGCAGGCCTGATTCGAGAAATAAGGCACTGTTTGTAGCGACCAAGCGCACCAAGGATATTAGTAGATATTTTAAGTTGTAGAATGGTGAACTAGCTGTCCAAAAATGTACCTCCAAATAAGCCGTCACTTACCTGATTTCATGTAAAAGGTCGCAGTCAGCAGTACCCTCTTAGAACTATCCCCATGGATCGGGCTTTGTATCCACATAGAGTCCAATGACACGGAGGTGTAGTGTGGACTGTCCTCCCAGTGTGTCAGCAGACTGGAGAGCAATGGTGATGGTTGTGCTGGTTTATTCATTCAGTTACGTATTGCTAAAAGGACTTTATGAGTCCATCTCTGCTGTAGAGCTTAAGTCTCGCAAGAGGGATGATTCTTATGAAGACCTATTGAAGAAGACTAAGGAGGAGCTGCTCCATCGCATGAAAGAGAAGGAAGAAGCTGAAAGGAAGAAGATGGAGGAACAGGGTAAAGTTAATCCCTACAATAAAACCTGAACGGGTCCAGCTCTCTCCCAGCATGGAGGCACCCAAGATCCTGGAACGCATTGCAGACTGTTGCGCCAATGGATGAGGTTCCGTTTCACAGTCAGAGTAGTTGGTAGACCAGAACCTGAGTGCCAGTGGTTCAAGAATGGCATTCAGCTGGAAAAGTCTGACCGTATTTACTGGTACTGGCCTGAGGATCATGTATGTGAATTGGTCATAAGAGATGTCACAGCACATGATTCTGCCAGCATCATGGTTAAGGCCATGAATATCGCTGGGGAGTCCTCAAGCCATGCTTTCCTACTTGTGCAAGGTAAGACAAGCTCATAAATCACTGCAACAACCTAATTGTCTATGTGTCTTGATTTATTTCACAGTCTCACATAATTTGTCATTGCAGCCAAGCAGCACAATGGTAATGGTTGTTTTATGTTAACATATACTGGTTCAGTTACATATGCTT
>JAMQGT020004521.1:5000-12661 GCA_024447675.2 Pterophyllum scalare
CGATCTTTTTTAAAGAGCTGAGTGATCCTGTCTGTCAATACTGCTTAATACTCCGTCAATGATGACGTTGCACTATGCAAATTGAGGCGGACAGTCAGTGGAAGCAGATTTTGTGATGCATTAAGTAAGACTATCAAATTCTGCTAGGCAGCAGTATTTACAGGTGACGCTGAGGCTGAAATCTACTAACAGAATTACAGTCCATTATAATTTGTGCCCTGCCAGTAATTGCTTCCAAGCAGGTATTTCTCCATCTTATTAGGACTGGGAAAAGAGAGCTAATAGTTTTCTGCCTTGGGGGCCAAAGCCCTTCCAGGCTAAGTCTTAAAACCTTTATATCAGATTGCTGCTGGGTGTGTAGAAAATGCATTCAATCTACATTGCCTAGAACGTGTTGTAAGCATTCATACTGTCCTTGCCAAATTGTCTGGACTCTTTGTGTAAGAAGCATTCAAATGCAGAAGGCAGAGCAAATGAGGCTTAACTGGAGCACTCCAGTGTGAAGGCCTTCAAATTATCCAGCTTTTTTCCAACAACCCCATGGGGTACAGGAATGCATTTGTCATCAAGCATAGTACTGCAGGCACCCCCACCACCTATTGTGACCTCTTGCTGACATAGAAAGGCAAAGCTTTGAGACAGTAGAATTAATCATCTGTCATTAAAGCTCAAAATAATCAGAAACTTTGAGGGTTTAGAAACATTTAACCCAGGATGTTCTCTGTTATATGAAAATGTACTTCAGATTCTTCCCTCTTTCTATGTCAGCAGTCAAATTGAAGCAGATTTGTGACACTGACCATTGTAACTGCTGTTAGAGTCCCTTGAGTTGTAGCCTTCCAATAAAGCAGTGCTCAGATGGCACCAGAGACGTATTCAACTACAGCTATTAAGGCTGTGCCTCAACATCCCAGCAGAGCACTGCTGGTTAAGCAGCATTGTGTTAGTGAGAAAAAAATTACATCAGAACTAAGTGAAAGTATGTAGTGAGTTTTTATTTGAAGTTTCCAAGACAAGTGCATGGGTACATTTTTTGGAAACTGGATCAGTTGTACCTGAAGCAGAGTAAGGCAGACCACTGGAGATAGAAAAGCAAATGCTAAGACCTCCGAGCATTTCACAGTGAAGGATGGAAGGAGCTTGTATTCACTGGTGAATCCCTGTTAGAGATAATGGTGAATGTAAGGAGACAAAGAGAAGAGGGGCGACGATACCTCACAGGATCGATGTGGACTACACGGCGACTGAGGCGAAGCCCTCCATTTACTCCAAGTACCTTCAGTTGTGGTGTCAGATGTTTGGATGCCACCTAACTGCACATTCATACAGTCTTTAGTGACACTGGACACTGGTCGATCTTATTAAAGATCAAATAAGCTAGATTTAAAGAAATCTCTGTTCTGTTTTATATATACAAACAACATGAACATCTAATGACAAAAAGCAGTTTGAAGCTCAGAGAGACACCTGTGACCCAGTTTGGAGAAGTATATTTTAATACAATCTGACCTCAGGTAGTCAAAAACGTGGGGTGGAGGACATTGTGGGGTTTTTTTTGTGTTTTTTTTGGGGTTTTTTTTTGTTTTCCAAATTTATTTCTACAGTTGTATCTGATACACGGAACAAAATAAAGAGTAAAGTCAGGGCAAGCCGACCTTGAACAGTTTGTGAGAAAACAGAAAATCAATTATTCTGTAAGATTTTTGGTTTGCATTTTTTATATTCCCCTCATTAACAATACTTGTAACTGAGGCTGTTAAAAAATGGATTTTCTGCCTTTTAAGTTCAGACTCGTGCTTCCTCAACACACAGATACAGAACTCTGAGCTTCTGATCAACTTCCTCCTTGAGTGAGTGCAATAGAAACTGAAATGGGATATCAAAGGTATAAAAAAAAAAAAAAAACTCCTTTGATTTCTTCACCCCCCCACCGCCACCATCCCCGACCCCTCACTTGACTTTTTTGTGCACAGGGTGTCACTGACAGCTCATTTTCAAAGCAACTTTATTTTATTAATTTTCGTCAAGGGTTAGCCTCAGATGTTGCCTTAAAACTGTCTCATTCTGTCGCCCATAAATCATCTCAAAACATACCGTGAGATTGCGTCATGCATGCGAGATTAGAATTTCTGAACATTTTCAAGCTTTTTCACTCGTGCATGTAGTCAACTACTCGTCTGTATTCTACACTTGTTTGCTTTTCCTCTGTCCCTCAGGTCAGTTTCTCTGGGTGAACAGTTCAGCGTTTGGAGGGCCCTGGGTGCTGAGTCCTTGGCTATGGGGGGGACAAGGTCTGTGTAGCCTGGACATGGCTGTGTTCTTCCATCCCAGGCAAAGCGGGCAGTACACCATTTGGCTTATAGTGCGCGACAAGTCCCCTTCTCCCTCTTCTCCACCGACGCTCTCCCACGCATCACAGGGTAAGCCCATTTTTATACAAATGCAGTTCACCAAAGGTGTTAGGGTTCATATCCTGGTGCTTGATTTAATTTTTGTTGATGTTTTGAGGGCATTTGAACACCCCCCCCCAAAAAAAAAAAAAATTTACTTATTTTAATATCTTCATTTAAGCTAATGTGTGCTTGTTTTTTATCTAACATTGCTTCTTACTAGGACGTGTAACACTGGAGAATTTACTGGATTTAAAGATTCCTTTTTTGTCCGTGTTTGTGAATTTATAAGAGATAACTCTTTTTACTGTTGCTCTTTGAACAACACAGACAAGTGCAAAAGTGGTTTGTTGAAGTTTTTCATATTTCTTACCCTTTCACATATAAACCAGGCACACCTGTATGGAAAAAATAAATGGGATAATCGGGCCAACACCTTGTCATTATATACAAATGTGGAATTCCCGCTGATACTTAAGTACATTTAAACTGGATATCGGCCCATTTTATGCACAATTACGCACAAAAAAGAACCAGAATTTCGGGGTCAAACATGCTCAGTCATGGCACAGCGTGCATAGTGGGAGGACACAAATAATCTGACGGCCTTAGTTTTTAGATATTTGTGACTTCTTTGAGACTTTATATGATCAGTTTTGGTTTTTTGTGCTTTTTTTCTCTTTTGTTTGTCGGGTGAAATTTTTTGGTTGCACTAGCAGATAATTTTGCTAATTAGATGAAATTATTCTAATTTCTCTAATTTTATTTTCTTCTAGTTTTCAAGACCTGATTTTTTTTTTTTGTAGAGCACGTTGTTACATCCACGTGTGATTTACTTTTGCAGCAGCCAATCAAAGTTAATGCATTAGTAATATCTTATGGTGAGCGTAATCCTTAATTAACACCGGGTCTGCGCTCCCCTCATGCTGCCTTTTCAGAGAAGCTTTACTGAGACCTGTGTCTCACACTGAGAGCAACAGGGTGGCACAGGCCAGGACAATACCTGCTTCAGCTCTAAATACTTGGTATGTGTTGTCATATCCATGTGTGGCTTTATTAGCATGGCTGTTCTTTTTAGGGGAAGTGTCAGTAGGAAATGGGAATACAAAGAGCTGAGCTCACCTTGCTGCTATGAGCAGGTTTCTTGGTGCTTGTGTGTCTAATCTCTTAAGGGGACTGGTATCATGTGAATATCATGCTTTATCTTGAGGCGACTGATATTGGCAGTGCTATATAAATTGAATTGAATTGAATTTATGCGTCCTCCATTCCCTAGCTTTAGCTACCTGTGTATGGGAGTGTGCATTAACACTTGGGTGTGTGTGAATGTATGCGTGCGTGTGTGTGTCTATGTTAATGCAAACTCTCACACTGGTGTGTGTTCTTAAGGGAGCAAAACAGGGACATGCTCATTACATGTGTGACGGATTAGGCTGTGCATTGTGTACGCTCTCATTTGTAGTCAGACTGCCATCCTCCCACAGCATCTCTGAGTCGCTCAGCTAAACTCCCCGCATTTCTACTCTGATGGGAAGACACTTGTATTATAAAAAGAGAGGGCAAAAACAAAGCAAGAAGAGCCACCCACAAACATTGTAAGAGTCAGTCAGGTTACTAATTGCAAACCTGCGCCTTTGCCTTTGAATTTTAATGCCATGTTTTGACCTGTTTGCCCAATTTAGTTGTCTGGGCATTTAGCACAGGGTTAGTCAAGCAGGGGAAAAAAATATCCCTGTATACATTAGTCATTTACCAGAGTCTTTCTTACTGCAAGGTAGTTTGATTCTTATTAGGATTCATTTAATTCATTCATTTTGTTCATTTCCATGCAGCTGGAGACATTCGGCTCAGAACAAAATAACGGATTCTACATTAAAATGCTAACACTCAGCCTTAACGTACAAAACAAAAAGAAACATAACACTATTTACTCTCAGCACATAGAGCCTAAATTCCAAACTTAGTTATTTCTGAGTGTTTCTTTGCCAGTTGTGTTGCATTTCCATGCTAATTTGTGTATTAAATAGCCACCCCAGAAGAATTTGGACGTTGTTCATAACCCTCAAAATCTTACCAACCCTCTCTGCTAACATTTATAAAAACTGTTTGTTATTTGTTTTTGTATCTCTTATTATTATTCAGCCGAACACTGATACTAAACATACAGCCAAAAGAAATGAAAGCTTTTCAGTCAACATCTTTGTTTGGCTGACCCGGTGACCTGATCTCAGTCCGACTGAGCTGCATTTCTACAACAAACAAGAGCTCAGTGAATATCTGAGAGAGCAGCATCCAGGAAGATACACGCGCTAGGCGATCTCTGTGGATCCAGCAGGGCTATAGAAACTCAGTGACTGCAAATAATTTTGCATACCGTATTGAAAGTTATGCTTTGCTTTGACATACAGAATAACCTTAAAGCCCATAAACTTTCAGTGTTTATGTGTTAAAGTGGCAAAAGCTGCCATAGTTGCATGCTCATAATAAAGCTGATTTTAAAGCTCCGTTATTTGATTTCAAAATAAGTGTTTAAGCACTGAGGCAAATGACTGTAACTCAGGTTCGTGACTTCTTGGGAGTAAAATAATTGAGACCACGAATAACCCCATGAATAACCGTGTGTTATACATGGTGTCGTCTGAGACACCGGCTGTGATTTTGTTTAGAGTTCAGTATCTTATTCCTGTCATGTGATGGCAGTCCTCTCTGCTGATCCACAGCTCTCAGATTCTATAACTCCTCCAATAAAGAACACTTAACCCTCATCCAGTATCTTTTAGTACGTCTGTATTTATATTAGCCTAACCTCAGTGGGTAGCCACAGAAGGGCAGAAAATAAATGCGACGCTGTGCAGTCAACATTCCTCTTAATTAATCATTGGAGCTGTCAAAAATTAAGGATGCCCCAGTAAACGCTGTAGCTCCTGTAACTTCTGTCTGTAGCAGTATTTTTAATCAACAAGCTGTGACAAACTCTAAAACAAGCGCACAAGTTTTCCTCCAGCCATTATCCTTGGAGAGAGCGCTTGCTTTGAAAGTCCTGAAAGCTTCTTGACCATCTGAGTTTCATTAATGTTGCATCATATCTGATGGGATTGTCCAAGCACATGAAATCTTTGAAAGTGAAATCTTTTTGTATAATGGTTCATCCACTTCAAGTTTGTTTCATAGTGCAGAAAAGAAAAAGAAAAAGTTGTGTGGAAACTTTTCTGTGGAGAAATGATAAAAGCTATACCAAGTATAAAATGAAAGATTAAACAACTTAAGAAAAAGAGACAGAAAAGTTTTTACTGCGGCTTGGAGGACAATTTGCAGACAATTAATATTGCACTATCAATCCAGTATGATGTTAGGCACTGAGGGAACAGCGGTGTTAACCAAGGTGTATTTTTGCACACACAGTGGGTGACAACAGATTGTGGGAAGGAGACACCCTGAGGAGTTCATTTTCTAATGAAAGACCACTGAATCATGGTTATGGTTCAGTCACACTCAAGTAAAAGGGGCAACAACTTCCTCGCGACTAGGAGAAATTGGTGGTTGCCCAACAGATTGGCAAAGGTTTGCAAATAGTTGCTGTCTACTTTATAAATGCAGACAGATTGCATAACATTGCAGTCAGTCTGAGTCAGCCTGCACTGATGAGCACAACTAATATGTGATGAGTCTGACTCTTTTTGGAAATGAGGATTCGACTCAACTGGTTGGCATCCGGTTGCATTCTGGTTGCTGCAGCAACTCCATCAGTATTTGTGTTGGAATTTCTGTTTCGGATCTGTGAGGTTCTGGCTGGGCTCTGAATATAAGTAGTTAATGTGAATTTCTGTTTATGTAAATAGCAACAGATTTGCGATTGTTGCCGCTATAGCACAGGTAATCACCATATTTTCACAGATTGCCTGTAATTGCCAGCTGGACCCCATTCAATCATAAACTGATAGCAGACTGACTATTGCTGTTTTACTGTATCACCGTCTTGATGCACCAAAGTTGCTTTGAAGAGGCAACTGACTGCAGGCAGTTGCAGACCTGATCTCTGTCTCCAAAGCAACCACCTCAAAGGCAACAAGATTGCAAGTTCGGGGCAGCGGGCAGAGGTGAACTGAATAGGTAAAACATTTTCATGGTTCTTGATTCCTTTTTTTATGTCAGTATTTATTTTTTTGTTGTTATTATATGTGTAAAATAATTAACTGGAACTAGGCTAGTGAGACACAGGCTTAAGGCTTCTATCTTATGTATAAAGGTATTGTATTAAACTTTACAACACAGGAAGAACATCATGTTGACATTGAGTACCATGGTAATACAATGTGAAAATTGGGCCTTTAACTGAGTGGGTGAATAAAGTGAACCTTTGGCTAACTGTGGCTAAGCACACAGAGACAGAAATGAGGTGGCAGCTTTCTCAGTGATGGTAGTTTGGAAAAAAAATTTTCTCACTTGTATATTAGTGGAATTATAAAGTTACTGGGTTTTTTTTACAGTTCCTCTCAAAATCCCGCCTCAGATTTCTTCACACTGTTTTCACAGCATCAGACAGCATCACTTCCAGAAACCCAGCTATCTTAATGTATTGGAGAGCTGCAGGATGTGTGTTTTCTGGCCAGCATTTATTCAGACTGTAATGTCCTCATGCCGACGTGTTTCTCCACATGAACTCTGTGAAAGTGCAGTATTTGCACATGCCTGCAAGGAAAGGGCCACGTGTACAGCACCATAAGTAGCCAATGGCCTCCACTGCAGGTGCATTAATGTGATGCTAAATGTAAGAAGAATAGGGCAGGACCTCATAGTGTGAAAAAAATGATATCCTGCGTCGGTGTGGGAAAACGGCTGATATAGGTTAAAGCACCACAGCGGAGTAGGATCATCATAAAAGTGATCGATAGCTTATGTAATGTGGGGGAAGGAAGCATCAACGGAGGCAAATGTTAATCTTGATGTACAATCGGAATATTACGGGGAGTGCTATATAATATAATTATTCCTCAAACATAAGCTGGGATATAAAAGTTTCTTAGAGCAGCAAAAAATCTCTTTTAGTCTACAGTGATCTACACAGATACAGTGCGGTGCAAAAGTCTTGAGCCACCCCTCCTTTTTTCATATTATGCTTCCAAAGCACCAGACTCTCATTTTTTTTTTTTTTTTTAAAGTGATCTTTAGCAGGAAGAACAGATTTTCTGAAGGTCTTTCAGCATTTCTCTTTGGACACTGGTGGCTTTTTGACTCATTTTCAGTCTATTCTTTATGCCTGGGCATTTTCAG
>JAMQGT020004522.1:0-14076 GCA_024447675.2 Pterophyllum scalare
GCAGCAAAGAATCCAAAACCCAGAGCGCTGTTAAAGGTGATGCCAACCTGGGGCAATCAACCAAAGCTTGATTGCCAACAGGTAAATAAAAAAAAGCAGTGATGAGCACTGCAGCATTGTGGTTTCCATTTCTACCCGTACCTGTGACTGTAGAAGTTTTCTTTGGGATTTTTTTTTTTTAACCAACTTTGCTGCTGGTTCTGTATTTATACTTAAACACTAAAAGAAAGTGTGTGTCTTCACTAGAATAGGGATTTGTGTCAGTGTGTGGCACTGTAGCCTCAGGTTTACATTGCTACCTGGTAATTATATGACAATGCGTCTCAGGCATTATTTCTAAGTAATGGAAGAGTAATGTAAATAAGTCACATAATGCAATACTTTTTAAAAAAGTAAAACTATGTAACACATTGCACCACATTGCACCCCCAACACTGGATGTCACACAGACCACAAAGCTCAAAAGGCAGATGTGCTATCCGAGGACAAGCAGAGACATTTTCATAAGAACGTGATTAACTGCACTGTATGTGACCGAAGAGCCTTTTCATTCCTGTCCACATCAAATCACATGCTGCTACAACTCCAACCAAACATCTGGCGTCATTATGTAAACAATTCATAACCCGTTTCATAGGAAGCAGGGATTGTGTAGGCTATACTGCACAGATGCAAAATACCGGGAATTTAAGGACGCAAGGACACAGCTGCAGTACTACAGATTTTTTTTTCATTGTTATGTCACATTTGTTAAGTCTGAAAATTGTAGCATTGTCTTATCAATACAGACATGGTGGTTGCTGTACTAATGAAATGGGTGTGACTGGCAGGAAGATGTTCCCCCTTTAATGATATGGAGGCTTGAATGTATTGAGCCAGCGCAATTAATTCTTATCATCAAACAATACCACCAACACAATTAAAGAACCTGTAAGACTTAAAACACTCAGATGCTCAGGCCAAATGTACTAAATAGTGTACATTATCGTAAAGACTGTAAATCAATCTTTTGGCAGTGAGAATCGCTTTGAAGCAATGTAGACATATGTGAACAAAGTGGTGCAAAATGAACTAAAATCACTTCACAGTGAATTCACAGTTTCTTCTGTGTGGCCTCTCTGTGAATGATGTTTGTTCAGCAACATTTCCTTTATCACACTACTCTCTCTAATTGTGCACAGGTAAGGCAAAACATTTCTAAGTCATCAGTTTTTTAATCCAGCAGTCACCAAAGGAGAAAAGAGGACTTTGAAAATAGATGAAAAAGAAAACAAAACATAATTTTCTCCTGAATGAATGCAACAATATATAGGAAAAAATGCATCCATTTTTTTTTCATTTATCTGCTGGAGCCTATCCTAGTAGGGCGAGAGGTGGGGTACACCCTGGACAGGTCACCAGTCTGTCGCAGGGAGACGGAGAGACAACTATTCACACTCACATAAACACCTATGGACAATTTAGAATCACCAATTAACCTAACCCCACTAACTGCACGACTCTGTACTGGATGGATGGAAAAAATGCAACTATGTCAAAATACACAAGGGTATACATATAGATAAATTAACATAGCATAAAATTCAAAAGAATTCAGAAGCTTACTTTGTATGAAATGTTAAAAAAAAATAACAAGACATCAGATAATTTATGAGTATTAATACTAAAAAGCTTTTCTTTTGCATCCCGAGCTTGGGAGGAAAGAAAGAGATCTTAGCACCACATCACATAAATCTCTGTTCAGAGACTCCGAGCTGAAGTTCTGCTTTCAAAGATCAAGCATATCAGACAACCTGACAGAATTAAGCCTGTGCTGGGAAATGCGATGGCTTTTAGCTAGTTTCACAATTGATTGTTTGTGCGGGTCTGCGTAATTATGTCTGGAAATAGAAAAGCTTTGTTATGTGCATGAAATGTCAGAGTTTTGGTCTGACTCAGAAACTTGCTTGAGTTTTACTATGCAGAGCTGAGCGCAGTGGTTACCATTGGGAGAGGCGAGGATGCAGGAGGTGGCTGCCCTGAGAATAACGGCCAATGTAAAACTCAAACATTACAATGACAGGTGGGAATGGAGCTACAAGTGTTGACTGTCACTGTCTGTACAGGAAATAAAACAGGACCGAATGATGCCATAAAGGACTATTGAACTAGTAAATAAACCTGTGGGTTTGAGAATCTGAAATGCATTAAATTTGAAAACTTTGCATTATAACAACAAAGTGGCTTACATAATTTTATTTTATAGCTTAATTTTGCAGTTTAAGTAAATGGAAAAGTAAATTTAGTCCAGTTTTAATATTTGGTATATTCTGGTGTAATATCCCAAAATATGAGTGAAAATTGTAAGAAAATGAAAATGATAGTAGTGACTCACCTGGTCTTTTTTCATTTCGACCTTTTCGACCTCCGCATAGTCGTACTTTGGAGATCAGGACAAGGATCTGTTTCTGGCACAGGGACTTGTTGCTCTTAGGACAGGGCTTGCGCTTGCTGGCTACCGGTCGGTTGGCTTGGTCGTCCTTGACCGCCCGTTTCTGTCTAATGAGAGAGCTGGCGAGAGCTGCCATCTTCCCCCCTCTCACCTTTGGGAGGGGGGTGTCTTCCGTCCCACAACCCCTTTGCTGGTTTGGCTTTTGCGTTCCTCAATAAACTAGAATAGGACGAGCGTTATAAAGAAAACCCCACAGGGGAACTCGGGAGTCTAAGTGGGTTAACAGGGAAGAGTTTAGTTTTAGGGTTCCCTTGGAGAGGGATGAACTGGATAAGATGCAAGTTTACATGCAGTCCAATGCAATGGATACACGCACACAAAAAAAAAAAGAAAGAAAAATCACAACCTGACAGTAGCAGAGCACAGGAAAAAAAAGTGATACGGTCACATTTTCAGTGTAAAACTCAGACCAGGTTTAAAAGGACTGACTTTTCAAAAAGGTTCAGATCGAGACATAATTCTATCCCGCTTCCCCACTCATCTTTCACATCAAAATGTGCCCTAATATCCAAGTACAAAAATGCTGTATTGCAAAATAATTAACCTACTTTAAACAGGTGATACTGAAGAGAAGGAGCTCAAATAAATTTACATATAAAAACACTTTCAATGAAGAAAAGTAAGGTCATTTTGAATGCTAGGAAGCTCTTAAAAGCGCAAGAAAAATCAAACTGTTTTTCACCATTTGTGCAGTCCATGGCGGTCCAACTTTGCCTCCCATTTAAATGTGGCAGCGTGGAATAATGAGCTGAGAGTCCAAGCAGTAATCCAGCTGACTTAAATCCAGAGGTGGCACAGCAGGCGGGACATTGACGGTCTTTGTCGGAATGAAGCTGGGAACAGAGCAGAGACATGGACACAGACAGGCAGAGATTCCTCTTCTGCCTCCAATGGCACGCTTCTTTCCCACAGACCTCACTGAAACACCCCCCCCTCCTCCTCCTCTTCCCCCTCCTCCTCCCATCCAAAGTCAGCGAGTGGTTGTGAGACTATGTGTGTGTGAATTCCAGCAGCCACCATCAGTAGAGGTGACATTCATGACAGAGGGAGAAAGGAAGAGGGGGGAGAGAGAGAGCGCAAAAGAGACCGGGGGGGGGATATAGAGGCTGTGATGTGTGAGAATGAACTTGGCTGGGAAGAGGAAGGGAAATGTGGGAGAAAGACGTCTGACTGCCACTTCACAGAGGCTACAATTTTGTTATTTCACAGAAGACATCCCCCTGAAAACAAAGCGGAGCTGGCATTTTGATTGCCCCACTGAAACAGAGAGACAGCACCGGAGTAGGAGAAGGAGAGGGAGAACGAGAGGGCTGGAGGTGCAGACTGTGACAGTTCTCTGTCTCCTCGAGAGGAGCAGCATCACCACGTGCTACCTTCCTGTCACATGCACCAACTCTCACACACACCCCAAACACACACACACACGGAGCAAATCAGCATATTTTGTAATGGAGTCTTCCCTGCTGAATAATTGTGTGTCTCTAGTCCGTGGTTTTCTTCATCTCGCTCTCTGAAACTCACTTACATGATAGTAATCTCTATAGTCTCTCTGTGATTTGCTTTCTTGAGCTTTACATATAAAATTGAGGGGGAAGAAAATGGCTTTGTACCCTGAAACTGACATTTAGTGTCTGACATAGCTGAATGCTGGATTACACTAACCCTGACAGAAACATGAGCTAGGACAGATTGAGTTAGACAGCTACCCCTGCCAACACACACTTACACACATCACTCCTGCTCTTCCTCAGTTGCCACCAACTGCAAAACCACATGTACTGCATGTTTATGGACATGCAGGCACCTCTGCTGTTCTGCTCCCATTCAGATACAAACTGAAGGTATCAAATATTCTCTAATAATCTAGGAAAAGGATCACTTTCACATGTGAGTATAAAGCACAAATCATGCTGACATACTTTTGCACAAAAACGCGGGTGCTGGTAAATGACAATGCCCTGGAGTCAAGCGGTTGTCTTTGCATTGATTTGCAACAGAAACAAGGTTTATGCTTGCCACACTCTGCAAAACAAAGGCAACCTGATTAAAGGAAACTTTCTGTTTGAAAGGTTGGAAAATGAAGCAGGTCTATTTAAATTTTTCCATTTATTCCAATAAATGGGATGAAAACAATCCAGAAATTTGACTGCATTTCTACATGAAAGGCGTTCATCTTACTTGAAAAAGTACATACATACATTCCACACATTATATTTAAAGATCTGAGCCGTGAAACACTAGGACTCAGACACAATAAATTAATATATCTGATTGGCAATCAATCCAATTTTATTTGGCATGGCACCTCTTTTACAAACCAATCGCTGGGGAAACCAGCGACAGTGGCGACTTGAAAACGCAAGGTCAATACAGATTGTTTCTAACAATGCCAAGCAAGGTCACTGTCTGTCAGGGCTTGATTGACAAGTGACAGCAGATGTTTAGTCTCAATAGAGGGAGGAGGACATGGCGGGGGCAGAGGAGAGAACCACAGAGGAGATAATGCAGTTTGTATTGATGTGAAAACAGGAAAGATATTTTTTCTAATGATATTCCCCTCCCCTCCTTTCCAACCATCTCCACCGTTTCCAACCGTCCTCAGCCGCTTGCTCGTCTTCTTACTCTGGGTTAAGAATCAATCTCCTAATGGACATTGCATTACACCCTTTGCCAAAGGTTGTTCTTCTTTTTGCTTTTCCCAGTCACAAGTACATGCCAAGTTACACTAAAAGAAAGCTAAGTGGAGGTTCTTGGGACATTATACAGTCTCAAGGTTAAGAAATGTGTCCAATATTATAATGACATTTCATGCCAAAAACTTAGAGGGCTCATTAAGACTCCAAATATTTTAATTTCTTTGTAAGAGCTATTAACCGCATCAGCACAAACAAAACTAAAAAAGATAAACACTCATTATGCCAGGACACTTTAATATACCCCACCATTATATTCAGTTAATTACCATATCACTTTTGTCTTGCTCAAACACCTAGGTAGATTCTTACACTCACATGTGCCCATATTGAGGATTCAGTGTGCAGGCTCCGTCAGCCTTGGCACACTTTATTTATTCGGTGAAGAAAGCAAACAGTAAATCTTAATGAAAGTAAGAAAAATAAAAATAGCAAATGAGTATTCTGACAAATGTACATATATAAATTCTCATCATCCAAATAATACACAAAGGAGGATTAAATGATGTCTTACTAAAAACAATCCATCACACAATCCCTGCATGCATATCAAATTACATGGAAACTGAGGGTATTAACAACATATCCTCTTTTAAAGGGCTTTATACTGAAATGTTTTTTCCAAGAATAATGATTCCTAGGTTTTGGTACATTCTATGTTACTTAACAGTCTTTTATAATCTTCACTAGACAAGCCAGATGGATGAAAGATAGATGGGAAGGAGGGATTGTTTATCTATTGTCATGCTGAAAAGCAATTACAGTTGTGGAAAAAGTACATACAATCCTTGAAAAAAAAAACTCTTTTTTTTGGCATATTTTGACAAGGATGAATTTGAGAAACAGTAGAAGCTAATAGTATAAATGATCTGTAAATGTTCTCCAAAGTCTCAGCAAGAGCCTGCTCCCAGAGTCAAGGGAATAGCAGCTCAAAGACACAGGTGTCCTTGCACTTGCAATAGTGCAAGGACAAAAAGAGACATTACACAACACCAGCGGCTTTGGTGGATGGAACTAAGACACACAACAGCTACCAAGAATAAGAAGGTAGACGGTCCCAGGACCAGGCATGAGCCACTCCTCCTGGCTGAAAAACCTAAAGGATCTCCGTGATCACCTGGCTACACAATTGTGTGAGCTGCTAACAACAGGCGCTCACCCAGGCTTACTAACACAGAGCAGAGCGGTACTGATGATTGAGGATCCACACAAACTCAGCTTCCAACTACTGGTCAGTAACTTGCCTTTCCATAAGATGGAATCTCCTCTAAGTTGAGTAGGCACATAAGTCGGCACATGAGCGACGCTCAGAATGGCATTGGATGGAACACCAGAGGATCAAAGCACCAGCTGCTAGTTGAGCTGAGCACTGCCTTGACTGACTATCACTGTAACCCTATCACTGATAGGATACTGAAGTTGTTGGCACTATACAAAGCTAATGGTGCGCTGTTATCACAGCTGTGGAAAATACCACTGAAAGCAAATTTCAAAACCCTGATGCAGAAGTCACCATCATACACGGCATATTCAGGGGAACCAGAGAATCTGCAGGAAGAAAACAACATGTTCTCTCTGGGATGAACTACTATATGACTGCCTCAGGCAGTAGTAGTGTTAATGGTAATTGCAAGTTTTGAAAAGCAATGTCTTTAATTGATTATCAATTGGTTTTAGAGCGTTTAGACAAAAACAAACAACTGTGAGAGGGTTTTCTTTGGGCTTTACACATTCTGACAGGAATTTGTATGCTGATGGAAATACAGGCAGTTTGGTCGGCTGCAAAGTGCCCTTGAGAATGCTGGTTCATTGAGCTGTGATAAAGTGTAGCTACCCTGAACTTTAGACATGCCCCCATGTTTACGTTAACACACAGATACACACACACACACACGCACGCACGTGCACACACATGCACAAAAAGCCAGAAAGAGTTAAGCACATCAAAACAATTGGCCCAGTTCTGTCTCTTTCTCCCTCCTCTTGTCATCGCTCTCTCTCCTTCAATCCGCTCTCAGCTCATCATACTGTCCGCAGATGACAGGAGGTATTCTTTGTTAATCCCCCCTCCATTATGCGACCATGTGGAATCCGAGGCCTGCTTCTTGCATACAGAAATAATATTTCCTTTGTCCATGACCCACAGGGTGAGTTGCCCGTTAGCTTTGAGCAGCACATATCATGGTCAGTTTCTTTCTTTTTTTTTAAACACTGTTCTGTAATTAGGTTTTAATAGCGATTACTGTGTTTGAGACAGATGTAAAGTCTTTTTCTCTCTGAATGCAACACCTCCCTGAGTTTAACTCGCTGTGAGGCGTTTATGCTGCAGTGCCTGGCAGATACTTTGTTTTTTAATAATGTTAATGTTATGCCAAATTTTCTTAATAATTCCAGCAATTATGTTATTTATAATGTTTTTCCATTATATTCCCTCTGTAGAGAAAGTTTATTACCATTAGTACCATGTTGTTGTTTTTTTCAGTTTTCCTCAAGGACAAAAATCAACATAACAATGTAAGTATGACCACCACAACATTACTATATTTATAATTTATGATTATTATGTATTGTTCTAATGGTTTGGGGATAGTTATTGGTACTTTTTGTAGTGTGGCTGTGTTAATAATAATATAAATATGCTTACCTTATGTACATGATGGAAGAAGCCTTGGTGCTGTTTAACATTTGATCCTTATCGTCCCTTGTTAACCATAATTACAGTTGCTGGAACAGAGATTTTGCTTAGCATTCTTTTGAAATATTGAACTTTTCTAAAGTTTTCTGTGTCAGTAAACCACAAGAATTAACAAAACGGAAAATAGACCCGTCTCCTCTACACTGTCTTTGTACTTGGACGTGATGTTTTCTCATTGTCTTTGTCTACACCGTTGCCTGAGGTGAAGTCTTAGCAGGTAGATCTGTAAGATTAAGCCTGACGTTTTCAGAGTAAGTAAAGATTTCATGATGAATATAGATTTTTGGAAGGCCTGTGTTTAAAGTTTACTCTCTATCAAGCTGGTTCAACCATCACCACACTAAATCCCTTCTCTCTGTTCGGCGTGATCCCCTTCAAAACTAAGTCTGATAGACCTGCAAATTAATAAGAGTCATAATAATGACTCGCATTTATGAAGCCACTCTTGAGGGACCCAAGACACTTTCCACATCTGGAGAGAAACAAAAGAAATAGCAGTATCACAAAAAATGTGTGTGTGTGTGTGTGTGTGTGTGTGTGTGTGTATATATATATATATATATATATATGTATATATATATATATATATATATATACACTGCTCAAAAAAATTAAGGGAACGCTTAAACAACACAATATAACTCCAAGTAAATCAAACTTCTGTGAAATCAAACTGTCCACTTAGGAAGCAACACTGATTGACAATCAATTTCACATGCTGTTGTGCAAATGGAATAGACAACAGGTGGAAATTATTGGCAATTAGCAAGAAACACTCAATAAAGGAGTGGTTCTGCAGGTGGGGACCACAGACCACTTCTCAGTATCTATGCTTTCTGGCTGATGTTTTGGTCATTTTTGAATGTTGGTGGTGCTTTCACACTCATGGTAGCATGAGACGGACTCTACAACCCACACAAGTGGCTCGGGTAGTGCAGCTCATCCAGGATGGCACATCAATGCGAGCTGTGGCAAGAAGGTTTGCTGTGTCTGTCAGCGTAGTGTCCAGAGGCTGGAGGCGCTACCAGGAGACAGGCCAGTACACCAGGAGATGTGGAGGAGGCCATAGGAAGGCAATAACCCAGCAGCAGGACCGCTACCTCTGCCTTTGTGCAAGGAGGAACAGGAGGAGCACTGCCAGAGCCCTGCAAAATGACCTCCAGCAGGCCACAAATGTGCATGTGTCTGCACAAACAGTTAGAAACCGACTCCATGAGGATGGTATGAGGGCCCGACGTCCACAGGTGGGGGTTGTGCTCACAGCCCAACACCATGCAGGACGCTTGGCATTTGCCAGAGAACACCAGGATTGGCAAATTCACCACTGGCGCCCTGTGCTCTTCACAGATGAAAGCAGGTTCACACTGAGCACATGTGACAGACGTGACAGAGTCTGGAGATGCCGTGGAGATCGATCTGCTGCCTGCAACATCCTTCAGCATGACCGGTTTGGCAGTGGGTCAGTAATGGTGTGGGGTGGCATTTCTTTGGAGGGCCGCACAGCCCTCCATGTGCTCGCCAGAGGTAGCATGACTGCCATTAGGTACCGAGATGAGATCCTCAGACCCCTTGTGAGACCATTCAATTCATTTCAATTCAATTCAATTTTATTTATTAGCGCCAAATTACAACAAACAGTCGCCTCAAGGCGCTTTGTATTGTGGGTAAAGACCCTACAATAACACAGAGAAAACCCAACAGTCAAAACGACCCCCTATGAGCAAGCACTTGGCAACGGTGGGAAGGAAAAACTCCCTTTAAACAAGAAGAAACCTCCAGCAGAACCAGGCTCAGGGAGGGGCAGTCATCTGCTGCGACCGGTTGGGGCTGAGGGGAGAGAGACAGGGCAAAAGACATGCTGTGGAAGAGAGGCAGAGATTAATAATAATGATTAAATACAGAGTGAAGTATAAACAAGTAAATAAAGGTGAATGAGAAAAAAGAGTGCATTATGGGAACCCCCCCCTCAGCAGCCTAGGCCTATAGCAGCATAACTAAGGGGTGGTTCAGGGTCATCTGATCCAGCCCGAACTATAAGCTTGATCAAAAAGGAAAGTTTTAAGCCTGATCTTGAAAATAGAGAGGGTGTCTGTCTCCCGAATCCAAGCTGGGAGCTGGTTCCACAGACGAGGGGCCTGAAAGCTGAAGGCTCTGCTTCCCATTCTACTTTTAAGTATCCTAGGAACCACAAGTAAGCCAGTAGTCTGAGAATGAAGTGCGCTATTGGGGTGATATGGTACTATGAGGTCTTCGAGATAAGAAGGGGCCTGATTATTCAAGACCTTGTATGTTAGGGGAATGATTTTAAATTCTCCATATGCTGGTGCGGTTGGCCCTGGGTTCCTCCTAATGCGGGACAATGCTAGACCTCATGTGGCTGGAGTGTGTCAGCAGTTCCTGCAAGATGAAGGCACTAAAGCTATGGACTGGCCCGCCCCTTCCCCAGAGCTGAATCCGATTGAGCACATCTGGGACATCATGTCTCGCTCCATCCACCAACGTCACGTTGCACCACAGACTGTCCAGGAGTTTGCGGATGCTTTAGTCCAGGTCTGGGAGAAGATCCATCAGGAGACCATCCGCCACCTCATCAGGAGCATGCCCAGGCGTTGTAGGGAGGTCATACAGGCACGTGGAGGCCACACACAATACTGAGCCTCATTTTGACTTGTTTTAAGGACATTACATCAAAGTTGAATCAGCCTGTAGTGTGTTTTTCCACTTTAATTTTGTGTGTGACTCCAAATCCAGGCCTCCATTGGTTAATACATTTGATTTCCATTGATGATTTTTGTGTGATTTTGTTGTCAGCACATTCAACTTTGTACAGAACAAAGTATTCAATGAGAATATTTCATTCATTCAGATCTAGGATGTGTTTGAATGTTCCCTTTATTTTTTTGAGCAGTTTATATATATATATATATATATATATATATATATATATATATATATATATATATATATATATATATATATATATATATATATATACACACATACACATATATATATATATATATATATATATATATATATATATATATATATATATATATATATATATATATATATATATAAGTACATAAGTACATATATATATAAGTACATGTAATAAATCAAAATTTCAAGTTATTGTCTCAATTTTGAGTTGTTTTCTAATAAGTTTGAGTCAGTAAGTTGAAATTACGAGACACCTAACTCAAAGTTTTGAGATAATACCTCGATATTTTGATTTGTGGATGGAAAAAAAAAGCTGGGGGGTTTTTGCAGTAGAGGAAACAAGCTTCCATACATTACACAGTGCTATACAAATCAAGTGTGCAGAAAAATAGAAAATGTCACACTTTTGATGCAGCGTTCTTGTTAATGAAAAACAAGTAAAAAAAGGAGGTCCTCTGTCTCTGATTTTAGTCCTCAGCCCATCTGAATGTCAGGACTGAATGGAGGGAGATGTTGCATACTTAATTACTGTAATTGAGCAGTAGAACCTTCAGGATTCAGTCTATCAATAATGATTATTAAACCAGTTAATTACAAAGCAGAAATAATTATTTGATCTCCTGCTGATTGAAAGAAATGAACAGTCTCTAATTTTTTTATGGTAGTTTCATTCTAATGCAGAGAGACAGAATATCAACCAAAAATCCAGAAAAAGCCCACATCACCTAAAATCTATAAATTGATCTGCATGTCATTGAGTGAAATAAGTATGGTGGAAAAAACCCTTGCTCCCTCCACAGATTTTCTATAGGACTGATGTCTGGAGACTGGCCAGGCTACTCCATGACCTTAATGTGCTTCTTCTTTATTCACTCCTTTGTTGCCTTGGCAGCATGTTTTGGGTCACTCTCGTGCTGGAAGACTCATCCTCCACGACCCACCTTCAGTGTTACGGCTGAGGGAAGAAGGTACATGCTCAATTTTGGTTTCATCTGACCACAGCCCTTTCTCCCAAGCCTTCTCTGATGTTAGATGTTCACTGGCAAACTTAAAATGACCCTGTACATGTGCATTCTTGAGCACATGCTGCAAGATTTCAGTTCATTACAGCATATTGTGTTACCAATGATGTTCTTGGTGAAATGACCATCAAACACACTCAGTCTGGAGCTCCATGCAAGATCTTGCTTCAAACTCCAGACTGCGTGTGTTTGATGGTCATTTCATATTTCTTCCATTTCTGAATTATTGTTGTCACCTTCTCACCAAGCTTCTTGCTGATGGTCTTGTAGCTCATTCCGACCTTGTGCAGGTCTAGAGACCCTGAGGTCACAGCTCTTTGGTCTTACCCACAGGTGGAGAAGTTAAAATGGAAGAAACTGATTCTGTGGACAGATGTGCTTCATACACATAACGAGTTGAGATGAGGAGTATCTGAAATTGATTGATTGTAATCTGTGTACCACATGGGCACACAGTCAGTCTGTGGGAGCCAGAATTCAGTTCAGTTCAGTTTTATTTAAATAGCGCCACCTCACAACAAACAGTCACCTCAAGTCTGGGCTGCAGGTGATCAAATGTCATTTCACCCAATGACATGAAATTCAATTTATAACTTTATGTGATTTTTTGTTTTTTTCAGGATTTTTTGTTGATATTTTATCTCTCTCCATTAAAATAAAAGTGCCATGAAAACCTGCAAACTCAGCAGGAGATCAAATAATTATTTGCCCCACTGTATGTCACATGGAAAATTCTCTAATGCTTTAGTTTGTTTTGTTTACAGTCAGTACTGTGTGTACTTTGTAAAAGTTAAATTTAACTGAACTCTCACATGCAACAGGGATATTTTAGTGTAATCAATACAAGCTGGGGATCATCATTATATTCATTGCTCAGTCTCTTTTTTTGCTCCCTTCACAATACAACCCCCCCTCCCCCGCCCTCCCCAATTTCTATAAAACAGAAATAGAACTGATTAGGGTGACCTTTCATTTCATGGATCAGGAATGGAAATGAAATGTTTGGGTTTAAATAGGGACTCCTGCTTTATGAAGCAATCTTGCTACAACCGATTCTCATCATCCCTAAAAGAGCATTCTTAGTAAACACAAACAGCTCAGAAATGCAATCATGATGTGTTTACATGTCTGTGTTCAGCATGCACAAACCTGAGGTAATAAGCAGTTATTTATCTATTTATTTTTGTTTCATAATGTATTCTTGCATGTGTGAAGCACATTCACAGAGCATCTATTCTAAGTAGGAATGCAGAAATGGCAGCAAAAATGAGGTCGCATAAGTGGGTTTTGAGATTGGCTGCCTATTCGAAATAAATATTGATTTTGTGTTTCTGGAGATCTCTCAAGAGTCCCATCAGTCTTTTTTGGCATTTCACTATGCAACACTTACTGCAGATTCTAAGAATAACTCACTTTGAGTGACTCACCAAAACTACAATTACTGTATATATGTGACGCTGGCGCATATTTACACACAGTGCAGTGTAACCAGCATTATTCATTTAACTGTAAGAGTGTGATGCAGGCATCCGGTTTAGATGGCAGAGGAGAGAAGCGGTACGTGAAAGCTGGCATGTCAGATGGGCACCTCCCATCGCAGATGTTCTAATCAATGAGGATCATAACATCTCTAGAAGACTCTAAACTAACCAGGACCACCCCACCTGCTCTCAACACAGTTTCAGTGGACTGTTCAGTTTATTAATACAAACAGTCTTCCAATGTAAAGTCATCATGCAGTCATAACGAAATTACAGCTATACTGCCTCACACAGTGCAAAAAAATAAAAGTATACCATCTATGTATACATACAGTTCCAGTCAAAATATAAATACATATCAATTTCCATTCACCCTTCATCTTCAGTGCTGATTATTGTGTGTTTTTTATTCATACTCATAGTATTAACAAGCAAGTCCTGCAATGTAGACATGCCAAATCCACGCTGCTTAGTGAAGCAATGAACCGTGAAGCAGCCAAACACAGAATGGGTTACTTCCTCATTTATTTAAGTCTCATAGGTACCTAATGGAAGAGGCATGTTTCAGTTTTGATCAGTTAAGATCTGCCATATAATGCTTTACATTTACTTGTGCTATTTGTTCATAAACTTGAAACATATTTCTACCCTCCATATCTATTTCTTTCTGTTATCCTGGTAACTTCAGTGACTTGTGTTGGGCTCTGAAGGCTGCCAAAATTTGGGTGAATTACAGCTTAATAAGGTTCCT
>JAMQGT020004524.1:0-30478 GCA_024447675.2 Pterophyllum scalare
GTTATGTCCTCTACTTCAGCAGACTTCAGTTACGTATTGCTATTCTTAAAAATGGCTACCACCTCCCCTGTCTATCCAGAGGCACTGCCCAGATCTCCAAACAACATTGCAGAGGCCTCTCAATGCCCCAGAACATCCAGTTAAAGTTAGCAGCACTCCACTTATACTATACACAATGAGAGTAGAACACCACTGTCCCCTCCTGAGTTGCCTGACGGTTTACCAGAATCACTTCGAGGCCAACCTTGTTCAGTGGTCTCACCAAACTCCTACACCTGAGTTTTTTCAGCTAATGCCACTCTCCATTTGGCGCCAGGTGCCGGAGTTCTATCAAGCTAATCAAACCTGATAGAACTCCTTCTTCAGCTTGATAGGCCCCCTTCACCTCCAGTGTTTGGGGATTACTACTGCAACAGGCATCAACCACCCAGCAGCTGCAGCTCAGCAATGGAGGTGTGGAACATTGGCCATTCTGACTCAATGCTTCCAGCCTCTCTTTGCTGGGGATGATGACTGAAGATCTTGCAGGCCCTCTGCCAGATACTCCCAGCACACCATCAATCTTTGTTTGGCCTGTCCAGCATCCTCCCCCACCACCCGCTCCAACTCACCAACAGGTGGCGATCAGTTGACACACAGTCTTCACCTGAGTATTGAAGACATCTGTCTGCAGGTCTGATGAAACAATTACAAAATTGATTATTGACCTGTGACCTAGGGTTTTCTGATACACCGTAAAATTATGAATACTTTTATGCTCAAATATGCTGTTTGCTGCGGAAAATTTGTGGATGGTGCATAAGAGAACACCCCTCAGGTTCACATCAGGCAAGCCAATCACACCCCTCCAGGTCTCACTGTTATTGCTCATGTGAGTGTTGAAGTCTCCCAGTGGGGCAATAGAGTGCCAAGGTGGGGTACAAACATTTAATTCATTGGGGAAACCCCAATATACAGGCAGCAAATCTGGAGGATACAGGTAACAACCCCTGCCTGCCTCCTCTCACAGAGGGCAACTCCAGACTGGAACAGAGTCCAGCCCCTCACGAGGAGACTCTTTCCCAATGACAGAGGCTGTTCACCTGCTTGGACAGCAGGTACCACTTCAGAATCACAAAACATTATCTCCTAAAATTTACATTGTAAATTGTCACATTATCACATTAGACCCAATCTCATGCATGGCTGATTGCCTAAAAAGGGGCACCTGCAGAAAATCAAGAACATAGTGAATCTGATAAACCTGATTTCAATCATTAAGCAAATGTGTAAGACCGCTTTGTCACATTTGTGCAATATTTCTGAAATTAGAAACGTCCTTAGAGCTGGATCAGATGACCTTGAACCATCCCTTAACTGTGTTGCAATAGTCCTAGTCTGCTGGGGGTTCCCATGATGCAGTTCTTTTTGATTCACCTCTCTTAACTCTGTTTATTTTGTCCTGTATGTCTCCCCTCACCCCCAACTGGTTGCAGTAGATGACATTTTTATAAACAGTCACCAATTTTTAGAGGCTCAAAGAAACATCATTTAAGTATAGGATTATTTTTAATACCTGGATGAAAATTACTTGCAGACAGTGACTGCCTGACATCAAGAACCCATGGACATTACCCAATACTGTGCTTCCTCCTTTGAGATCCTCTGCCAGGCCTTTACTACAGCCACCTTCAGTTGCTGCCTGTTTGTGGGTCATTCTGCATTCAAAACTGCAGCTACAGTTTTGCCTTGAGTAATTGAAAAGGGTGCTATGTTGAGTTGAAATCGGTTGACTGACTTGGGCATTGAAGAATATCCCATTTCTTTCCCTCGAGAAATTCTTGGGTTGCTTTTACAGTATGTTTTGGGTAATTGTCCTTTGGCACTGTGAAGTGCTGTCTGGTCAGTTTTGCAGCATTTGTCTGAATCTGAGCAGAGCGTATAGATCTGTATACTTCTAAATTCCTCCTGCTACTTCTGTCCCAGTTCCATTGGCAGCCATACATGCCCATACCATAACATTGCCTCTACAATGTTAGACAGATAATGTTGTACACTTTGGATCATGAGCGGCTTCTCCTTTTCCATACTTTTCTCGTCCCTTCACTCCGTTGCAAGTTCATCTTGGTTTCATCTGTCTAATAAGCATTTTTATTTTTATTTTTTTCAGAACTGGATCCATTCTTCTTGATGTTTCCTGGCAAAGTCTAATCTGGCTGTCTTGTTCTTGAGCGTAATCAATGGTTTGCACCTTTTCGTAAACCCTCTGTATTTCCATTCATGAAGGTGTCTCTTTATTCTATACTTTTACAATGATACGCCTACATCTATAGAATGACAATGCATGGATTCTTCTGGCTTTAAATGAGTCATTGTTCTGATATTTTAGAAGTAAACTAATAATATCTGGCACGATGGCAGCAACAGCACTTATTTCACTCCTACCGGAAGCTGTTGTTTTTCACAAACATAAAGATATTATCCAGTGGCACTTTAGTCTAAAAAGGAAAATAAATGGTTCTGAAAAATCTACTGTGGTGGGTGACAGAGTTGTTAAATCAGCAGCACGCTTTGAGGCTGGCTCATCAAGTACTGTGCATGATTTTTTTCTCTGAGGTAAATGGCAAATGGACTAATTTTTATATAGCGCTTTTCTACTCTAGCTAAGCACTCAATGCACTTTATATAACATGTTTGCATTTACCCTTTCATACAAGCACTGTTTTCTATTTCAAAGTGCTTTCTATCTAACATTCCCACACATTCATACTCTGAGGGCTGCATCTGCTGTACTGCAGGAGAGTAGGGATGAGGGAAAAGAACACAGGCGCAGAGAGTGAAAACAGGATGAGACCAGATGATGAAGTTTTAGTAAATATTTGTCTTGAGGCGAGGAGAGATGGGCACATTCTCCTCTGCTCTTCATCTTAAGAGGAATGGTGCAAAGATCTGAACTGTATGAGTTTCTGATGACCTTCTTGACAAAGGAGGGCTCGAGGTCACCCTCAGTGCTAGGCTGTACATTGATAATGTTCAGCACAAGCTAGTCTAACTGTCCACTCTCTTCTCTTCTAGGCCCTACCGTACTCATTTATCATAACCAACTGCCCACGCTCACAGCCATGATTCATTCCCTCAGATGGAGGAGAGATCACGGAGCAGCGAGGTCTGCTTATAAGACATGGTACAAAGATGGGAGAGAAAAGAAGGAAAAATGAGACAACAGCTGAGAGATAAGAGGAATGTTTGACCTCAGTCGTAGTGTTACTCCACCATTTGTCTCTGGATTAGTCTGTCAATTAGCCCGGTTCTAAATGGCAGCACAGAAAAATGTTAAAGGTGGTGAAAAGCAAGAAGGGGGATGGTGGATAAAAGATGAGGACAGGTGAGATAAGAGAGAGAAAAGGAACGAGGCTGTATAGTAGGCGCTGACTCATCTCTGAAGAGAAGCGGATGGAGAACAGAGAGCAGGAAGCAGCTCATCTTGTGGGCAGCTAAGAGAAGCGTTTCTCCTTCCTCCTCTGTCTGAACTTTTTTCTTGTTTACAGCTTGTGATCTTTCTTCCTGAATCCTGTAAACACAGCAACAGGAAACATGTGCTGTCATTCGCCACTATGTTCTGATGACAGAAATAACAGAGACAGCTAGAAGAAGGGAGGGACTGGATAAAAAAAACAAACAAAAGAAAATAGAACAGTCATGAAACAAACTGAGGTCAATCCATGCAGTTTATGGGAAGACAATGTGTTGCAGACAAATACAGTAACTGTGACGTTCATACGGAGCGAGGATTTACATAATGTGACAGTGCATTAAGAAGCATCAAGGACACAGATCGTACCTCTAATCCTGGCTGACACAAAACCTGCCTGCCCTGTTGAGCCTACTTGATCTGGTTGCCCAATCCATCTCTGAGTTTTCCTTGTTCTATCCTGGGAGCTAAATTCATCCAGCAGCTGTCAGGGGAAATTATTTTGGGTTGGATTGCAGGGTGTGTCGCTCCCAACTAGGGCTTAAGTTGGATTTGCATAAGGTCTTATATGGTATAATTTTGCACAGTTTGCATTGTGCTCTTTCACTCGGTCATTATTATAATTGAGGGCTGCCTGTTTTTGGCAGATCAGAGGCAGTATTTTGTAAAGGGGTACAGGAATACCAAGCAGTCATCTGTGTGCAGATAGACACAAGCAAAAGATGCAAGTTTAGAACTACTGCAATTAGATTAAGAAATCCAATTCTGGCATAAAGGCACAAAGCTGTCAGAAGCAGATGGAGCGCCTCTGAAATCCTCGCCTATCAGTCAAGTCAAAAACAAGATTATCTCCAGCAGAGAGGGAGAAAAAGCGGCCCTTCATTTGTTATTTTTCAGCCAGTGTCTTAAATTCCGATAAAACCAGACTCTCTCTGCTTCAAATACCAGCCTGAGATGATGTCAGGCGAGAGCAATTATTCTTTGACTTCAACAGACGTGTGCAAATGACTAATGATACTATCATACTGGTGCTATAAAAGAAATGAAGAGGATATTGGAATAACAAAGTGAAGATCGTCTAGCTTTTTTTGTGAAGCATGTGTTTTATCTCTCTTCCATACATCAAGCAAATGGTGTGAGACGCTCTTTATGCTTTGACAAAGTTAGCTGGGAGGTGCTGCCACGACGCTGAAATATATGTCTGAGTTGTAAACATCACAATTAAGTCTTGAAGCTGTCAAAGAACACATTTTCTGTTATTTCATGTGTCCAAAACGGAAACCCAGAAAACATCCATCAAGTGTACCCGCTGCAGTGTCCATGCCATAAATTTAGAGGTAGACTGGAGACATTTAGGCACAAAAATAACTCATTCAGCTACTTTTCCTTCCCAAAACCAAATCAGGTCTGCTGCCAGGTCTGTGGCAAAAGGGCAGGACTCACACAGCACACCACCGGGGAAACTGGCTGGAGTCCAGCTTTCCTTCCAGATTCTTCAAACCAACAAACAAACAAAAATAAACATCCTTGAACTGATTTTGTGAAGTCTAATCGAGGTTACAGTAAAGGCCGTGGCTCGTTTTTGCAGAAGCAGACAGCGAATTGTGAAAGTTAAAAAAGAAAAAGACTGCACAGACGTGATGGTCACTACAGCACCACGCTGCGTGAATAGGACACCAGTAGATAAAACACCTATCAATTTGACTGTGCACACAATAAACTGCCTTTTGAATAGGGCTGCAATGGCAGGGCACGCATTACCTACACACCGTCTTTTTAAAAGAACAACCAAATCCTATAATACTATAAAATAATACATAAAAACTTAGACAATTAAATTGTAATTTAATTACAAATAAATTTCATCCAGTATAAAATGCATTACAAAAATCATACATCGATAAACCACAATGATGTGTACTTTACAACTTACAAGCATTTTTACACACAATCCCCCATTTTCAGAGGTTCAAAATTATTGACTGGCAAACAGTTTTGTGGCCTGATGAGGTCTGTTCCCTTCTTATTTCATGACGAGTGAAACAGACATAATATCCAACCTTGAGTCAAATTTGTATTTCATAGCTTTTCACTGTATATTTAATGTAATTTTAAATACGAGGCCCAAACAGATGTTAATGCAATTGAGGGAGACCATCATTAGGCTGAAAAAACTAAATAAACCTCTCAGAAAACTTTAGAAGAAGGAATGCACTGACCAGCTCAGCAATGCCAACAGGTCTGAAAGACCACAAAATTATTTCCATGGTTAAGAAAAACAACTTCACATCTAACCGAGCCAAGAACGCTTTTAAGGAGGTACGTGTATCTTTGTCAAGATCTACAATCAAGAAACGCCTTCATGAATGGAAATACAAAGCGGTTAAAGGTGCTAATCACTGATTACATTCAAGATCAGATTTGACTTTGCCTAAAAGAGCCGCCACAGATCTGTTAAAAAAAAAAAAAAAAGAAAGGAGAAAAAAAATCTTTGGACAACCAAAGTGAGCCAGAATGATGGAAAAAGAAAAGTATGGAGAAGACAAGCAGCTCATGATCCAAAGTATACCACATTATCTGTATTAAATTGTAGAGGCAGCATTATGGCATGGGCACATAGGACTGCCAATCTGGCCACTAATACAAACTGTGAAGTGTACCGAGCTATGCTCTCAGCTCTGATTCAGACAGATGCTGCAAAACTGGTCAGACAACACTTCACAGTGCAAAAGGACAATGACCCAACGGAAACTGCAAAAGCAACCCAAGAGTTTCTCAAGGCAAACACCTGATTTCAACTCAACATAGGAGATTTTCAGTTTTTAAATATAAAACTGAATGCAGAGACCCACAAATAAGAGCCACTGAAGGTGGCTGCAGTAAAGATTTAGCGGAGGAAACACAACATTTGGTGACATCCATGGTTTCAGGAATAGACGTGTTAAATGTCTGAGGAACTGTCACGATCTGTGAGTTTGTTACTTTGAGCCGTCCCCAGTATTCCTTAGTGTCAAGTTGCTGTGTGTGTATCTTCCCTCTGTGTTTTGGGTTTTTTTGTTACTTCCTGTTTTACTTTGTTAATGTGTGCCTCTTGTGCCTTGACTCAAGCTTTACTTCTTTATTTGTCATTTTCCTTGATTGCACCTGTGCCTCATTTTTCCCAGCTGTGTTCACTTGTGCTGTCCTCGTTTTGCGTTTTGTTGCGATGTTTATTTATCCTCCCCGTGTGCTCGCCGCTTGCTCGGAATCAGCGAAAACAAGTGCATATTTGCAGATGGTTTCTTTTTTCAGTGTCACTGCTTTTGCTAACAGGAGCGGGTTTAAACCAGGTGAATGAACCTGTCCAAGAACAAAAAAAAAAGGTGTTTGAGACATGCATTATATAATTCTAAACAGATATACTCAAGGGGGATCTTTAAAATGAAGGAATCTACTGTGTATATTTGAGCAAAACAAAACAAAACAAAAAAAAAGAACTTGTAAATCTTATTGAATCTAAGTTGATATAATAATAATAATAATAATACACTGTACTGGGCACTCTTCACCACTTGAGGCTCTGAGGACAGTAACGTTCAGAAATCTATAGTGACCAAACACAGTTTCATTGGTGGATGATTTTAAGCATATTTTATATCTAAAAACAACAGAAGGAGACTCTATCACTCTTCTTCCCTTATATCCATTCCTTGATTTAATGTAACAGTTGTCTCATTCTGTTGTACGTGATGTCATTTCACATCTGTAATTTTTTAGACATGTCTTTTATTTTCTTTAAGAAAAGGAACTGAATGAATGAAAAACTTAACAATACCCACAAATGCTAAACCATGTAAAGAAGACGATGATTAGATAAGATTTACTAAAACACAGGTATGCGTAGCAGATTATCTGTCAAGATTATTTTAGTTACCATTTCCCACTAGGTGATGTCATGTCATGTTTAAGTTGGCAGTCAATACTTTAGATTGTATTTATTCCATATGGTGGTTAGCCACTAATCATAAAGCATGAATACACAGTAATTATTGAGTGATTCATAACAGAGAAGGGAAAATTGCAAGAAAATTTTTTTCCCACTGAGCAGAATGGTGTTAAAATGTGTCTTCATTCAAACAGA
This sequence comes from Pterophyllum scalare, assembly GCA_024447675.2. Lineage (NCBI taxonomy): Eukaryota > Metazoa > Chordata > Actinopteri > Cichliformes > Cichlidae > Pterophyllum > Pterophyllum scalare. Next base: position 7,572 of record JAMQGT020004524.1, read on the forward strand.
ACCTCCCTAAAATTGGAAGCAGTGGTTCAGTGTCCACAAAATGACCTTTTTTCACTGCTGTAGAAGGTGAAATTAAAACGCTCAGCTTCTGAGGTGATCCAACTGATCTGAATCAGTCCATAATTAAGTCTAATGAAGAAGTAAATTTGGCAATCCACTGATCACTAAGGGACGTCACCATCTATTATCAGAATATTCTCGTATGGTTGGAAGAACGGGTTCCTTGTGCTTAGAAATGTGAGGTCTTTGATCAGCCAATCCACATTAGCCGCAGCAGCTGTGAAATATGGCTTTATCTACAGAAATAAGACTTTTATGATTGACTGTGTTTCTGGAAAAGGAGGACATAAAAACCCTAACATGACAGAACACGGAATATGGCTGGAAATGTTAGTATAACCCTGATGGAGTGGAAAGCTGGATGGATGGATGATTGAATCGAGGGTGTGAAAGATGGATGAAGTGGCCTGAAGGTAATTAGTTCTCAAGGAAAATGACAGAAACTCAACATTAGCACAATTTGCAGTGAAAGGGCTCACATATTATGTTTATTTCATTAATAATAATGTACAGCACTTCGACAAATTAACACCACGTAATTATTATTGTAAACTGTGTAGAAAAAGCACTTGGGCATGTTTACAATTTATGCTCAGTAGAAAGTAATACTGTATTTTTGGCTCAAATACAGAATCAGAGCCTGCAGGAACTTTAGTGCCACATGAAACTTCTCAAACAACCCCTTCCAACGCAACAGAGACCTGAAGAAAACACAGGACAAGGACGCAGAGCTGAATACAAAGCATACAAGACAAAAGCTAACAAAGTAAAACAGGAAATGACAAAACATGGGGAGCAAGCACACTTTGGGAAAACTACAAACACTGCTATATAACTAAATACTCAAGACTGGAATTCTAAGGAAACATTCAAAACTGCAAACCTGACAGTAAATTAGGAATCCAAATCACAAGCAGCCAAAGAAATATGACCAAAGGAATTTAAAGATTAACAGAACTTCAAAAACAGAAAACACTGGGCAAAAGGCCCCAGACCACAACACTCTTACTGACAATGAGGAGACAATGTGGCTTAATGGGAATTACTTGTACCTATGATTATTATTATTTACAATTTCTGCCATATTTAATATAAAAATCAACCATTGTTGATTACATACAGTATGTAACCCACTATAAGGAAAAGCACAATGGGTTCCAACCTGATGATGGCTTTGTCAGGTCTTTAAATTAAAGTTGCACACAGTTATTAAATGACTCATTTGTTATTTTGAGAAACAAACAGAAAAATGCTTCTGTCATCCACAAAGAATTAAACATTTATGTTATTCATTCCCAGTTCTGCCAATCTAATGTTCCAAACTGAGATAAGTCCTTTGCAGCGCAAGACTGATTATACCTGACATACATTTTTTTTCCATGAAAGCACTTTCACTTTTAGCACCTGCGTCAGGGGGTCAGATTTGGGTTCGAAGTCGGAGAAAGAAAAATAATAATAATAATTAAAGCCGCAAGCGGCGATTAAAGGCCCTCGCCTTTATAGAGGATGCAACGACTACATGTATCTACTACAGATATATAACATATCTAAGAAAACTTGCCAAACCGCAACCAGGGCCAAGTCTTTTATTTATTTTTTTGCATGTCTTCTATGTTAAGACATTTTAGTTAAAATGATCTCAGTGGCACAGGAAAAAGAGGTGGAGGACTTCATCTTCTGCTGGTCAAAAATGTCTGTATGAAAGGTCAAGGCCTCTTGTTTTTCTTACCCTCCTATTGTGTGCATATCTTTTAGGCATTTTAGATGATCCACATCCATCACACAATTTAATCAGGGAAATGTCTGATTGATCGCAAATTCTTCTGCAGAAGGACATCACGCACGGAGGTCAATCACAGAGAACTGTTCTCAGCCACAAGAACAGAGCCTTGGATCTGGTGGCCTGGCCCAAACAGATCTCTAATCTAAGTATTACGGAGACAGTTGTTGCATGACAAAACACAAAACACAATCTGTGTGCAAATGTACCAAAGAGAACTGGGTTTAAAGTCAACAAATATTAATCTGATTTTTAAGTTATTTATTAACAAAAATTCTTGGAGTCAGGGTCCAATTTGTGAAAAAAGCAAATTAAAAAAAACAAAAAAACAACCCAGATATCAGGAACATCATTGCGTCCATATGATCTGAAGCCTGATAGAGCATATTGCTGTCAATGTACATAATAGAATTATGAACAATTAGAGCAATTAGGAATATTATGAATGTAAACGTAACCACAGCTTTTGCAAGAACACCGTAAAGTACATAGGTAGGAGGTAGCTGTATATATTATACAAACTATATGTACAATACAGACTAACTACTAACTATACTATGTACAAACTGTACTAAGAGTACAAGGGCTTAGTGCTCTGAAAACAAAGAAAATAAAACAAAACAAAGAATTTTCTATTAGAAAAAAATCATTTATATAAGATCTAATATTTCCCCATCAGGTTCTTCTCTGGCTGTTCTTGCTCGGCCTGTCATTATAGAAAACTTCTCTTCTATTTCTTTACCTGAGCTGGAAAAATTGGTGGACTCATTGAAAGCATCTTCCTGTTCTCTTGACGTTCTACCTGCTAAGGCCTATTAATTTCTCCTTAGTGATCGTGGCTACAACTGGTAGATTTTCTTTGCCAGCATAAGAAGGATTTGTTTGACAGTACTCATTGGATTGATCAATACTCAGATCTTCACCGATGTCCTTGAACTTTCTCATTGTTCTCAGAGGAATCGCAGATTTACACAAGTTGGGAAGGTCTCTTGGAACTGCACATTCCAAGTAAACCAGTTCACACAATTCTACATGAGTATAGGTTATTCGGCTGTTTCACCACTTTGAAAAGGTCTGGTAGAAGACCCAAACTGTCGCTCTCAGATAAGAGGAAACTGGTTAGGACCAACCCAGGAACTGCCAAATCTCAAGCCTGCCATGAACTGGAAACTGCGTCACTTTTCACAAATAAGATTCACATCTCGATGGATTGAGACCACTGAAGAAGTCCCTGCTCCAAAATCTATGCCTCCAAGCTTGACTAAAATTTACACCTACCCATGAGATGCGTTCAAGAGAAAAGTTTTATGGTCAGACAAACAAAGATTGAGCCATTTTGCAAAAGTGAGTCTTTCAAAGGTAAGAACACTGTACCAACTGTGAGGCATGGTGGTGGTAGCATTGTGCTTTGGGGCTGTTTTGATGCCAGTGGTACTGGTACATTGATTAGGAAGGACTATCTCCCAGTTCTTTAACTTCACCTAAACTTAACAGCTAGATTGTTGAAACTTGGACTAAATTGGGTGTTCCAACAGTACAATGACCCCAAATACACATCCAAATTGGTTTTGGAATGGATAACGCAGGCTAACATTAAGCTTCTGGAATAGCCTTCCCAAAGCCCCGATCTCAACCTTATTAAAAATTTGTGGACTGTGCTTAAAAGTTAGTGCCAGGAAACCAACCAATTTAAAGTTTACAAAGGAGAGTTGTAAATATCCAACCAGAATAATGCCAGAAGCTTTTTAATGGCTACCAAAAGTGTCTGGTCGAGATGCAACTTGCTAAAGGACATTTAGTGGGAATGTACTGTATGTATATATTTGAATTCCAACCTGTGCACCCAAAGATACACAATCATTTCACCTTGGAAAAAGAACAGCTCAAAGAAATCATTCATATACCATGGCATTCAAGCCCATGATGAGTGTATATAAACTTCTGACCACAGCTGAACATAAGTGCTCTCAATGCCATCTTACAACGTACTGATCCATAGTCACATTTATGAGAATAACAGCTGGAAATTGACATATTTTGGACTGATCATATTTAAAGCAGCTGAGATACTCTCAAAGTCAAAGGATTTCAAATACAAGATAGCATGCTGTGGATCTGAGCACAAACCAGGCTCGTTGTTGATCCAGCTGCTGTAGAAAGACAGGTTCAAAAAGGGAAAATACTAACAAAATAAAAAAATATCTCTCTTTTTTTTTTTGCACATGTCTCTGAATGATAAGAGTCATGCACACTGGCCTAAAGGAAGCAGTCTTCTATCAGCAGAGAAGCAGCAGCCTTCTCGTGGTATGAATCACAGATATAAAATATAAATGTCTCTATTTTGGGTGCAGATTTTTTTTTTTCACTGCAATCACAGAGCATGATGGTTATTGAATAGTTCTGTACTGGGCAACAGAAAGAAGGAAATTTAATATCAACTTGACTTATCTTATAAGTCATGGTATAGCCTTTAGAATGAAGCACACTGAAAAAAAATACTGTATACACCAAACAGTCCCATGTCCACATATCTAATTTTAGCTCTCTTATATCTAATATGAGCAGCAACAGAAGAGCAATAAAAAAAAGTTAAAGTAAACAGAAAGGAACTTTAAGATTAAAAGGACCAAATAAAACTGCAAAAGCGTGGCTAAAAATTGAAACCGTTCTTGAAACTGTAATTAAGTGCTGCTGTCATGTGGCTGTGATGGCGTCGCTTTTGGGCTCCTCTTGGAGCACTGCCCTCCTTCATTTTAACATTCTGTTACAGCACACGTATGTGAGCTTTGCGCCGCAGAGCATGAAGGAGGATCTGAGTCTAACTGAATGTGATTAACACTAACTGGAAACAAAACAGCATGTAATAAATGTCCACTTTAAAGAGGCACGTTTACATGACAGAATGGGGGCAATGAATTAGGCATATAGTAGCGAGAGGCTGTCTGCTGAGTGCAGAGATTCAGCTGTGCACACCAGTGCTGCTTTCAAAATACATTCATATATTCATTAAATGCTGCACTTTAGAGGTTGTTTATTAAAGAAAAATGAATTTCATGTACATAGTCCACTCTAATTTACTCAGCTTGTATCTGCGATTATAATCAATGTGCAGAGGGTGGAAAAACATAACTACTTATTTTACTATACAAATGTCATCTGAAATGACACGTGCAGAGAATGCTAGATAGTATTAAGAATTACAATTGAACAGAAAAATATAACCAGTATAAATATCGATTTTTATAATCTAGGTATTAAAATTGATAACTTACTGTGCTGATGAACTCTTGATCAAAAAATATAAACATCTGCACTTCACCACATCATGTACACCTGGTCTTGAGCACATCACAAATCCTTTATACTTTCAGTTCACGATAAGAAAATGTGGATGTACGTGTAAATCCAGCCATAACTGTTGTAGATTTGCTGCACCAAAAATGAAGGGCAGCAATACAACAGCCATTATTAAACATGAGCAGCAGCGGGCACTTACTTCATTTAACATATCACACACAGAATGGTGGTGAGCTGCCATTTAATAACATATAACAACATGACTAATTTGAGACAGCCTCAACTGTGGGAACAAACTGCTGTTCTTTAATCACCTTGCTGAATATTTAGACATCACGCATTGGTAAATTTGTTTCTGTCACCGGCACAAGTGACATTCCAGTATGTACTTTCATTTTTTTCACTCTCCTGTTGCTGACCTTAGACAACTACTGAGTAAAGTAGCAGCAAGGGCCACAAATTGCAGTTCCTGAAGTGACCACTTGAGGCTGGGTCCAAAAGTGAATCAGTCCCATGTCCAGCTTTACAACAGTAATGAGGGGGTCATTGTCCCCTCATTACCAACTGTACAAAAGATTGAATATTAAGTTGAAATATTAAGACGATAAAGTTCAGAGTTGTTGATCATTCTCTCTGGTTTATTATTCCTGTCATACTGGATGCAATGAAACATGAATAATGAACCAGAGAAAATGATCAGCAACTCTAAAGCAAAATTATCAGTGAGGTAAACTGAAAAGCTTCAAACTGTTGCTGATCCTATCTTAATGTTCTGAATCAAAATAAATAAAACAAATATCTAATACTCTAATCAATATATAGAAATTTATCCTCAGGTGCAGTTTATGCTTTCACGTTGTCAAACAAGCAAATAGTGTGACTGAAAACGATCTTTTTGTTACTTCTTACTTCATCACAGATTCTCTTTGTTTATTTATTTAATTTTTAATAAAATCCCCGTGCAGCTCCCAAACGGTTTGTAGCTCGGAGTAGCAGAGTTAAAGTATAAAAAGATGTTATGTGGTCGTAATATTGTCTGCGTCTCACAGTGCTTCTGGTGAATGAAGGTACTGGTAAGAACTCAGTCAAGAGCAAGTGAAGACATACCAAGAGGGAGGCAAAGAAAGCGATGGCAGAGGATGTGAGGGAACAGCTGCCATGAGAGGAGAATAGACTGAGAGAACGAAGGAGAAGCTGGGGACCTGACACATGTGGTTAAGGTAAAAAAGAGAGAGAGAGAGAGATCTAAAGCAAAACCTCACTTTTTATTAAATAGAGCATGAAGACCATGGGACCTGCCTGTTGCTTGCAAACTGGGCCGTGATTGCATAGTTTATGGCTGAGGCATGATGGGCAAGGATTAAAGATGGCTGTCCTCAGGGCATACAGCAATACCATTACTCTTGATGGATTCCTTTTTTTGCTCACATATTCTCTGCAGACATCAGACGGGCCACAAGGCTTGACTAATGCATGGCATGATGATGGGATCAGAAGAGGCAGGGGAGGGATGCACGGCAGCTTCACCAATCCTCCTGCTCCCGTCTCTATTTTCTCCTCCTATCCTGTTTTTCAGTGCTCTCCTCTGCACCTAGCCTGTCAAGTTATGTTGGTTTGCTAAGATTTAAAGGAGTTGAGAGTGTTGGTATAGATGCTTTAAATCTCTGATAATGGCCTCTGACATGAACTTGTTAATGAACTTTTAAAATATCTTTATTAACACCAGCTGTTTGTGAAGAATGATCTTCATCAGCCTTCCTTTGATTTACATGTAACTGAGTTTCTGTTCTCTAGTTATGTCACTATATTCTTATAATTATGAGGTCCCTAAAATTACTTTTTAAATTAAAATGACCAATTATAAGAAATAAGCATTATAAGCATGACATTTTACAGAGTTCTGATTTTTTTTTTGATGCCTGATATAATTAAATCTAGTGAAATAGAAGACAGGCTTTTTAGTTTATTTATAATAATAATAATAATAATAATAATAATAATAATAATAATAATAATAATAACAATACAAAACACCTGAGGCATCGCCTGTGTTCCAGTGTAAATAGTTGTATACTGTATAACTTAAGTTTTTGAAATTTACATTTGCATTTCAATTTATATAAAGTGTTTGTGTTATTTTTTGTTCAAACGTGTTAATACAGTATGTCAAAAAAACAAACAAACAAACTCTACAATCATGCATGCGGTTGTGCTGGAACCAAGACAAATAACAGACAAGGCCGGTTATACTCCAGACTCCAGAGGATTAATCATGAACACAAGCAGGACTATTCCAGCTCAAATCAACACGGGCCTTCTGCTCAGCCATCTCTGATGGGATGAAAATTATGTGATAAAGTTTGAGCATTCATAATGATTGCTGTAAAGTTTTAGCTTCAATATATCAAATATTTTTCAATTAATATTTTTTAATAAAAGGTCCGTCCACACTTTTTCAGGCCACTTTTAAGCACACTGAAATCTGTGGCCATGTTTGAACATGAATATCTCAAAAGCTATCAAAGACAAAAGCCTAAAGAGTTCACTGTTCTTTCTTACTATCAAAATGAATCAGGATCTGTAATTTGGGACAGATACATAAATAATATCTCAGTACTGGCAAGTTAAAAATATGGTTAAATAGATAGAACTCCTGTACAGCGCACACTAATAAAAATGTTACACTACAAAAAAAGTGACAATTTCTGAATATAAATAGTGCTGATATTAATGTAAAACAAAGCATTTAGAAAACTTTTTAACATAAAATTCTTGGTCACAAATATGAAGAAAATGTTCAGTAAACAGTCGCATCCAAATAGAACAAGATTCTGGAGTTCCCAGATGATACTAAAGTTTATAATTGAGAAATTATGTGGATATTTTTTTAATTTTCAAGACCTACACTACCTACTATTTTGAGATCTACTGCAAATGTTGGTGTGTACACCACAATTTTAAACAAAGTTGGTAGCAGTTGTAGTTATTTTATATTTATATATTTATATTTATATTTTTTGTGGAACTGAACAACTCAGTCCTCAGATATTATCTGTTTGGCTTTTATGTTTTGGTGTCAAAAGGTTTACCAGGAAGCCTAAGAATTAAACTTTTTAATCTTGATTCATAAAACACAGAACCATATTGTAGTGTTTTTACTGCCATTATTCTCTGGTTGGAATTAGGCAACCAAACAACTTCCTCAGATTTAGGACATAGCTTAAATTTGCTCAATTTCTTTCATGGCTGAGTGAGAAAAAAAACAACACAGACCTAGTCTCCTGTATGGGGCTGGTAGATCACAGACTGGCAGAGATCGTACAGTCTGCAGTATGTTTGTAATATGGTTTCTTTTGTGTTTGTCACTGATGCTTCAACTGGTAGTTGCAGGAGAGTGCCTACTAGCCATTATCTGTAGAGGTGTTGATTACAAATGATAATGGTGATTTAATGGACCGATATCATTCAAATTTGGTGGACAGACACTCTTAAATGATGTAATTGAGCTTGAATCTAGAAGTTCACAGTGTTTGTAAGAGTCCCAGAAATGTTCCTCCTTCCCAAAACGCTCCTAAAGGCACCACCAGGACACAGTTGAGAGAGGTCAAGTTCAGTGAGATGATTTAGCAGAGATGGTACCAGTGTTAGCACACCTGTCAGTCTAAACATACAACTTTAAACCTTAAAATATTAAAAATTGGTGTTTTTTTAAAAAAAACAAAAAAAACAACTCAATGTAGAGTTGTCTTTAAATGTGTTAATGTGAACAAAGTGGGCTGACTCCCATTTGGAGGCAACCATGAATGGCCACTGGAGGAACTGCAGCTTTTGATACATCCACACTAGCTTGATTTCCCAGCCCCAGGCATTGCCCCTCACTCTGACCCAGCTGTCCGACCATAACTGTGATCCAGTTTTGTATCCTTATATTCTGCTCCTCATTTTGAAGCAGAGCACATCGGCAAACAATCAATCCAGAGTGTGATGGTACTGAACCTGTGATTTATTAGTTATGACTCTACTTATTCAGTAGTTCACTTGCTCCTATTGCTCCTGCTGCTGTACAGAGTGACAGAAGTGTCATAGGGCATGCTATTCACAAAGTTTAATCAGGAACAGGCGGTGTACATTCAAAAGGTGCAGAAATGGCATCACTGAGCATAAAACTGTGGCTTTCATTTTACCAACACAGGCATTTAGAGCTCACATAGCTCTAAATGAACTCGCTGAGTCACTGTGCATTTTTTAAAATGCAGGTGCTACCACAGCCGCTGCAGGAGTGCTCTGAGATCTTTGAGCGGTGAGAGGATGCTCGATAGAAAGGACCTGCATTTTAAAAAGCTGAGGACTTGGTGGAGGACTGCTGAGTTTCACACAGCCCTGGCATGAAAAGCAAGCTGCAGTTAATTGATACTGCTGAGCTGGAAGCTTGTCTCTGTCTGCATTCCCTTCCAATAGCTGCCATAATGAATGACTATTCTCTGAGACAGGCCTTGGCGTGTTGTCTATCTGTCTGTCTCAGCTACAAATGTTGTTTTGGCCAAATTGCTGTTACAATCATTTAATCTGGTCACCCCAGAGAAAAGAGATACCCGCCTCAACATCTTTAACTGTTCTCGTGGCCTGCCTTCTCATTCTCTCTCTCTCTCTCTCTCTCTCTCTCTCTCTCTCTCTCTCTCTCTCTCTCTCTCTCTCTCTCTCTCTCTGCCCTTGCAGTGTGCTCTTCAGCAAAGCACAGTCTTATCCTCTTGTCCCTCTTTTCTCCACCTCCCCTCTTCTTCTTGTTTGCTCTCTCTTAGTGTGCTGCATTCTTATTTGTCTCTCTGGTGACACTAATTGGAAAATAGCTTGAGGCTCCCCCTGGGCTCCAACCCGCACAGTCTCTTTGTTGATTAGTGGTAGCTGAAGAAAGTTGGTCAAAAGAGTGGTGACAGACATGATTGTCCTCTGTCCATCTGTCCTTCTGAGCCATATTTTGTCCTGTTGGTTGCACAGACATGGATAGGAGGATTTGTCATATTTTGTCTTACATGTGGTTGTGTTATTGCACAGACATGCACCAAGGAAATGTACTTGTGTGAGACTATTTTGAGTATATTATGTAAATGTTTAGAAGTGGTCATGCTTAATTTATGAAGAAGGGCAGTGAGCATGCGTGTGGCTGTGGCTTTGGCTGTGTATGAATCTGAGATGATGTTTTGCTCTGTATCATCTTCGCATACTGAATTACTTATGGAGGCATACTTTGAGAGTGGATATTCCAATCTGTAAAGGAGAATTTGGGCCCCATTCACAAATGTTGTCTCATTTCTTTGCTTAAACTTGTTCAAGTAAAATTTACCTGTGCTTCTAAATCAATCATAGTTTTTTTTATACCTAAAATGTGAAATATATTGGAATATAGATTGTTCTTGAATTGGATGCATATGTTAGACAGTCATTAAGGTGAGGAAGTGCTCCAAGCATCCATATCAGCACAAACAAGACTAGAAATAAGTTTTCTTATAGAAAGAAGTAGTTCGTCATTTGAAAGTATCTGTTGCTTGTAACCTCATGAATAGCAGGAGGATAATACAGTGTATCTGTCTGCATATTTTAATAAAAAAACATGGTCCCTCTCAAAAACTTCCGGTGGGTACTGAAGCTACCACAGAGCTGTGACCAAATCACAGCTCTGGTTAATCACAGTGCAGTGCAACTGCTGCAGAACAGCTTTTCACCACTATAAAACTGCACGCATTTAGAATTCTCCTTACTGTGCTGTTTTACATGCAATACAGTTTTTTTTAGGTACAACAAAATAAATAAATAAAAATTGCTGGGTCCATACTGGGTACATAAACTAGCCTGTTGTGCTCAACCTGTTCTATTGAATGTAAAAGCCTGACATTACTGCATCTCAATTATGCCTGATGAATTCAGGTTTGGCTATCCTCTTAAAAAGATGCCAGGATTCCTCAAAGCATGTTGTCCAGGGTCCTCTCACTGGAAAATTACAAATTACAAGAAAACGTGGAGGAGCAGGTTCTGACTCATAAGAGCCAACGCTCACTCTGATCCATTTGTATTTCTAAATGGAGGGACATCTGCAAGCAATCCGTGTAATCTGTGTTTATGTGTAAGTTTGTGTAATTTGCAGATAGTAAGATTAACAGCAACACTATTTCAGAAAATTGCATCATGCAGATGATACCAGTAGTGATACTATGTAGGCTTTTTCGCCCCCACCCCCACCCCCCGGGCTTGTGTATGTACATGTCTGAGCGCGTGTATCTTCCTGCAGACATGGTGGCTTTGCTCATTCGTGTGATTTCATTGTTTAATGCCTAATTTAGTCAAAAACAGAGAGTTGATTTTTGATTTAATTTTTAATTAAGCAATTTTTGTGGCTCTAAATTTGTCTTGGTTACAACATCAGCATAGCTATGGAGCCATGTGTTGCTGAATATAATTTTCTTTGTCAAGGTTGTGAGAGCTGAAGGCATCCACATTGGTGCAATTTTGTGTACATTTGCCAGGGCAACATTCTATCTCCCAAAATAGTCTCCTTTCAGCTTTTTAATCTTGTTTAAAATTTACATTTTTTTTCGTGGTGTGTGTGGGTGTGTATATACACTCCTGATCAAAATCTTAAGACCAGTTAAAAAAATTGCAAGAATTTGCATTTTGCACTATTGGATCTTAAGAAGGTTCTAAGTAGAGCTTCACAATGCTAAAAGAAGAAATCGGCACAATAGACAAAAACTTTTGAGCAGGGAATTTATTGAAAACTGCATTTACACTCAAACATGATTTTTTCATCTGATCAAAAGTTTAAGACCATAGCTCAAAAAAACCCGAACGCCCCCAAAACAGAAATCAAAGTGTCAAAAAAAAGGACTCAGTAATGAGTAGCTCCACCATTCTTGTTGATCACTTCAAACAATCGTGTTGAAGATGGCTTCATGAAGTGCATCCACTGTCTGGAACTGATGTTCGTTTTTGTAAACTTCCCTTGCCATCCATCCCCAAATGTTCTCAATCGGATTTAGATCAGGGGAACATGCAGGATGGTCCAAAAGAGTGATGTTATTCTCCTGGAAGAAGTCCTTTGTCAGGTTGGGCATTGTGAACTGCAACATTGTCCTGTTGAAAACCCAGTCATTACCACACAGACGAGGGCCCTCAGTCGTGAGGGATGCCCGCTGCAACATCTCCACATAGCCAGCTGCTGTTTGACGCCCCTGCACAACCTGAAGCTCCATTGTTCCATTTAAGGAAAACACCCCAAATCATTGCGCTGATTTCTTCTTTTAGCATTGTGAAGCTCTACTTAGAACCTTCTTAAGATCCAAGAGTGCAAAATGCAAGTTAGCACTGCTGCCTCACAGTCCAGTGGTTGTCTGTCTCTTTGTGTTGGCACTGCGACAGGCTGGCGACCTGTACAAGGTGTACCCTGCCTCTTGCCCTATGTCAGCTGAGACAGGCTCCAGCCCCTCTGCGACCCTGAACAGGATAAGAGGATGGAAGGATTTTACATGTCTGTTTAGCATTAATGCTATAGTGAATAACAGTACATCATCATACATCAATTCACTTGGTACATCTTGGATTATAATTTCAAATACACATGTGAAATAGTTTTATTACACAATCTACAAATTATTATTAGCACTGATTGCAAGGCAGAATGTTCAGCTGTACATGGTGTTAACACTAACACAGGATAATCATAACAGAGCATCAAAAGTAAGCAAAGCAACAATTCATATTTAAAATTTCCATTCAATTAAAGTGTGGGTCGTGGCCCCCTGGAGGGCCACAGTAATAACAGAAATTCAGTTTGAAATTGCTCACAAGAATGCATAGTTACGTATTTTTATAACTGTATTTATTTATATAAAAAGTAAACTAAAAATGGAAATAGGAGGTGGTTAGTTTGTTCCTCATTACTCTGACCTAAATCTACTGCTCTTGTATTGAAGTTTCTATCCCAGCGGCAAGTGGGTCACATATTGGCATTGGCACTTTACATATGGCTGGGTAGTATTAGCAATTTATAGCCAGCAGCCACCCCAGAATACAGTCAGCTCCAACCCTGACACCCTAGCCAACCCCTGACCTGGGTGCAAGAAACAGGGGTGTGACAAGACCTGCCTGGTCCCCTCTCCACTCATCTAGAAGGTGAAATGTTGGGTGCATGTGTCAGAATATGTGAATGCATGAGATGCAAAAAAATGAGAATGTCTCTATGAAAGCTAGAGTGCTATTAAAATTGAGGGGACGGATGCCTGATGAGCACCCAACTGCTGATCAGCAGTGCTCATCCACACCTACCCCCTTCAAAATGCTCAATGTCTAAGCTGTAGCTAAAACTAAGGGGCAGGCAGCAGTGAAGTAGCAAGTGGGCCACTTCAGTAGTCCCACTGCGCAACTACTGGGGAACATGTCTGCCCCCCGACGCCTTATGTGTATGGTGATGTGTCATTAGCCATAATGTCTATAGTGTAATTAAAAAGGGGAGGGGTGGGTGGCAATGCGGCACAGCAAGCAAAGGCATGTTGATGGCCCTCACTGTGGCCTATGTGTCACATATATTAATTAATTAATTAATATATTAAAAATACATAAGTGCAGACACTAGTTTGTGGAATCCACCACGTTCCCCCAGCCAAAGCCACCAAAGGCAGACTCAAATGTAAACACTCTCTCCAGGTATGCAACAGAGGGAGTGACACACCTGTAAGTGTCAGGCCTCTGATGGTGCCTCTGTCTGTGAGAACCGGAACTACTTTGAGTGGCACAAAAAAATTGTGTGGTATCTTATTGTGACACCTGATTATTCTATAAATAGTTGTACATAAACACCTGAGGCGTTGCCTGCAGTTTTCTATAACTTTGATGTTTCTAAATTTGTACATAAGTTTTTAAAAATTACAACTTATATATGTATTTTATGTGATAAAATAGTTCATTAAACATTTTTATGGGTTTCACAGTAAAAAAATCTAACTTTTTTCTACTACTTCTAATTTTATATTTTTTTCTGTAGTTTTAGGTGCAATGTGTTAATACAGTATGCCGAAATATAAAAAAAAACAATAACTGTACACATGTAAGGTTGCGCTGGAAAAAAAGATACCAAACAAGGCAAGCAAACATGTATAATGATATAATATAATGACAATATCAAAAGTAGTGAAAAACAACCAATTATACCCCAGACTCTACATAGGGCAAAATTTAAAAAAAAAAATCACATTTCCCTCAACACTTATCAGATTCATCTGATGTTTAGTTCACAATTGTGGAGGGCCAAGAACTAGAGCCAAACTAAACTCCATCTGGATCCAATCCAGATTCTGGGTTTGCAGGATACTTGAATTTAACATGGGAAACTCTATTTAATGGATACTTCATTCCAAATCTCAGATGAACAAAAACACACCGTTCTCATTTGTTGCAAATCACTACTGTCCATGGGCATGTAACATCTGATCAGGATATGATCAAGATATGTGAATATATGATTCAACTTTTTACTGTCCATCAATCTGATCAGTCAGTTCCCATATTATCGCCCACCTGACAAGTTACGTATTTTCTCATTATAAGAGATAAAGCTTTTACAAAAGATGAAAATGAGTATAAAATGACAGTTATTTTACTTCAACATTTTAAACCTTGGAAAACTATGGGCATGTACAAAAAAACCTGTGTGTTTTCTTGATGATTCAGTGTCTGGAAAATGATGTGTTTGTGAGATGAACAACATTCAAACCAGGGGTTTGTTGTACCCAGCACCACTTGTTTAATTATAAATGCATACGGTCTATTATTAAAACAATGGCTTGAAAATTGCATAAAGCTGTACTCTAGTGGAGTAAAGAGGTGTACTTATAAATAAGATAAGTGGTGCCAACTTTTGAAAAAAATGTCAAAAGACAGCATACTGGAGATATTGACTATAAAATCAGATTCAATTCAATTTTATTTATATAGCACCAAATCACAACAAACGGTCACCTCAAGGTGCTTTATATTGTAAGATAAAGACCCTACAATAATTACAGAGGAAACCCCACAGTCAAAACGACCTGCTATTAGCAAGCACTTGGTGACAGTGAGAAGGAAAACTCCCTTTTAGCAGGAAGAAAGCTCCAGCAGAACCAGACTCAGGGAGGGGCAGTCATCTGCCACGATCGGTTGGGGGACACACTGTGGAAGAGAGCCAGAGATTAATAATAACCATTGATTAAATGCAGAGTGGGGTATAAACGGAGTAAAAAGAATGAATGAAAAGAAATACTCAGTGCATCATGGGAACCCCCCAGCAGCTTAGGCCTGTAGCAGCATAACTACGAGAGGGTTCAGGGTCACCTGATCCAGCCCTAACTATAATGTTGATCAGAAAGTAAAGTTTTAAGTCTAATCTTAAAAATAAAGAGGGTGTCTGTCTCCTGAATCCAAACTGGGAGCTGGTTCCACAGAAGAGGAGCCTGAAAGCTGAATGCACCAAACGTTGAAGTCCTGCAATTATGATTTCATATTCTTATTGAATCTCAGACATTCTGAAATGTGCACACACCAGACATTTAACAAATATCTCATTCCTGCAATATTTCATTGTTAATCTAAAATTTCCATGTTTACCATGTTTATTCCATGTTTATTCCATGTTTATTTTTGCCATATGTCATATTTTAAAGTATCTGTAAAACAATACCCATAACTTTCCATCTCTTACTTTGTCAAAGGAGCGGCAAAATCCCTTTTCGATCAGGTGATATCTGAAACAGCTGGCTATTGTGTGCTGAAATCTTTCAGTTGGTGTATAAATCACTTTTATAAATTGTTGGTGGCAGTCCTTATGAAATGTGGAAACTATGAGCAGCAAACAACAAAAATGTAGAGCTTGATTATCTTTAAGTCTTTCACATGAAGAGCCTAACCCACTGGGAGGCTGCCTCTTGCTGACCACACCAGTGGGCAACCTGCTGTGTACCATCGTGTAAGAGCTGCTTTCTCCTGGCACTTGAGTAATATTTCATTTAGTCTTGAGATCCTTCACTTAGCCTGGCTGACTCTCCAGCTTGTCCTGTCATCTTCATCCATCTACTCACGATCAGGGGTGCTTTAAAATATCTGCAGTCCTCCTCACTGAGCACTTGCCTTGTCACCCTGCACAGGTCACAGTGTGACACCAATTTGGAATCACTAATTAACCCAACCCACTAACTGCCTGTCTTTGGACTGTGGGAAGAAACCCACACAGCCATGCAAACTCCACACAGAAAGAACCGGGCCAAGGCAGATTCGAACCCAGGCCTTCTTGCTGTGAGGCAACAGTGCTAACCACCACAATTTTTAATTAATATTGATTAGGTTAATGCTTTTGTAGTAGTAGTTCTAACAAAACTAGTGCAGTGCCAGTAAAAGAGATGCTAAAATTTTTTATTTGTAAGTATTTGTAAGTACTTATCGGCTATTTTTTCCAATGTTATTTTCTCCCATACAAACCAACTTCAAGAACTTCCACTAACAAATATACAGTATAAAAACATGTTCCGACGAGTGCAGAAAGTAATCATGGCCCTTTAATTTTATTAATTTTGAGATGGGCAACTCTGTTTTCAGTTCCAGAACAGCTGTTCAGAGTTTGTTCAGTCAACTCTGAGTATAGCTGCTGGTCATAAAATTAGAATTTCATGAAAAAGTTGATTTATTTCAGTAATTCCATTCATAAAGTGAAACTTGTATATTATATTCATTCATTACACACAGACTGATATATTTCAAATATTAGTTTCTATTAATTTTGATGATTATAACTGACAACTAATGAAAACCCCAAATTCTGTATCTCAGAAAATTAGAATATTACTTCAGACCAATACAAAAAAGGATTTTTAGAAATGTTGGCCAACTGAAAAGTATGAACATGAAAAGTATGAGCATGAAAAGTATGAGCATGTACAGCACTCAGTACTTAGTTGGGGCTCCTTTTGCCTGGATTACTGCAGCAATGCGGCGTGGCATGGAGTCCATCAGTCTGTGGCACTGCTCAGGTGTTATGAGAGCCCAGGTTGCTCTGATAGTGGCCTTCAGCTCTTCTGAATTGTTGGGTCTGACATATCGCATCTTCCTCTTCACAATAGCCCACAGATTTTCTATGTGGTTAAGGTCAGGTGAGTTTGCTGGCCAATTAAGAACAGGGATACCATGGTCCTTAAAGCAGGTACTGGGAGCTTTGGCACTGTGTGCAGGTGCCAAGTCCTGTTGGAAAATGCAACCTGCATCTCCATAAAGTTGGTCAGCAGCAGGAAGCATGAAGTGCTCTAAAACTTCCTGGTAGACGGCTGCGTTGACCTTGGACCTCAGAAAACACAGTGGACCAACACCAGCAGATGACATGGCACCCAAACCATCACTGACTGTGGAAACTTTACACTGGACCTCAAGCAACGTGGATTCTGTGCCTCTCCTCTCTTCCTCCAGACTCTGGGACCTTGATCTCCAAAGGAAATGCAACATTGACTTTGATCAGAGAACATAACTTTGGAGCACTCAGCAGCAGTCCAGTCCTTTTTGTCTTTAGCTGATTGGAGTGTGGCACCAGGTGTCTTCAATATTGAACCTTTTCACAATATTCTAATTTTCTGAGATACTGAATTGGGATTTTTGTTAGTTGTCAGTTATAATCATCAAAATAAAAAAAACAAACATTTGAAATATATCAGTCTGTGTGTAATTAATGAATATAATGTACAAGTTTCACTTTTTGAATGGAATTACTGAAATAAATAAACTTTTTCATGATATTCTAATTTTATGACCAACACCTGTATATTCATCCTATGTTGCGTGAATAGACAAAGAAAGCCTGGATCAGTTGAGCTCTTATACCATGATTCACCATGACAATGGGTAAACAAAGAGCAGAACCTCAAAATGTATGAATGTGTTTTTTTCAGACCATTGATGTTTGTCTTAAAAAACAGAAAGGGGAGAAATGAGTAATTTTATTTGACATCATTGACTCAGTTATGGTAAATAGACTGATTCCTATATAACACTTTTCTACTCAAGTACTTAATCCAACATATCTCATTCACACAAGCATGTTTGTCCGTATGTCTAAATGTGCTGCATCTAACATTCACATTCTGATGAATGCATCAGGACATCAGGGGAAACTCAGGGTTCAGCATCTTGCTCAAGGATACTTGAGCAAGGTCTGGCATGCAGACTAGAGCAGCCAGGAATTAAACCACCAACCTTCTGAACGGGAGATGAGCTGCTCTACCTCCTGAGTCACAGCCACCCTATTTACCCAAAGGCATCATTTACCCAACTTGAAATTTCTTTAAGAGATGAAGCAGAATCTGCCAAAATTTACATTTAAATCAAATTATTCAGCAGGAACTTTGAAGAAGGATCTACTTTCAGCTGCTCCCTTTTGCTCTATTCAGCAGGTAACTCCATACATTTTGATTTGGCACAGATTTTACACCAGATGCCTTTTCTGACACAACTGCCTTTTCCCAGTACTGAACCAGGGATCTTTCATTTCGTAGGTGAGTGTGAACCACCGCACTATGGAGGTATTTAATTTCATAGGATCAAAATGCCGGTGACAGAAACTGAAGTCAAAAACATGGCTCAAACAGATTTACTTACAGAATTTCAGTGAAAAAGCTTTCAAGGTTTAGACTTTGAATTTTCAGAAAAAGTAGCTTTGGAAATGTTGCATTTAATGACTGTATTTTAATGTGACAGCATATTTCAGCATGAAATGTGGTTAGAACAGTGAGACTGTCTGCAGACTGCTTTTAAAAAGTCACAAATTGCATTTAGTTCCCTTTCAGAATCTTTAAGGATAAGCAAACCACTTTTTTTTTTTTTTTACTGGCTTTTAGGTTACTTAGATTGTGTATTATTCGATATAGATGATCTACATTCATTTCAACCATCTTTGTATCAATTTAAATTTTTTACAAGCAATTTTGCTCACTGAATCGAGCCATCTGCTACAAAACTTTAAAAATGTTGATGATGTACTAACATATATTCACCAGTAGATCTCATAATATATCATCAAGTTTCTAGTGTTTTTGTGATATCTATTTTATTTTGCTTATTCAAAAATGGTAAAGGAGCAGAAAAAGACAGGGGCACACATTGTGCTGCTTGGAATTTTGACAAGTCAAAGCTAAAGGACAATACTGAAGTATTTGAGTTCCCAAATCCAGCAAGGTCACCTGAGTGCCATCAATTTTGGTGCGAGTGTTGCACATTTTGACGCATCTGCAGTATCAAGCCTGCAGTACATATGATGTTCAAAGACAACAAACCCGGAGGCTGCAAAAAACCTGGGACTGATGCCAAAAAATCCAGTGCATGGAACATTAAGGGTATTTTGAACGCAGCATAACCTCTGAGGCCCGGCAAGTCAGCTCCACGCCTAAAATAAGAAGTGCAATTGACAAGAAAAACAGAAAAAGACTAACTCTTCTCTAACATGTTTATCCAGTGAGTTCAGGCTGTCAGATTGCTGTTTACCTCATAATGCCGGGTGTGGAGTATCCACACATATTTACTTTGGAGGAGGCTGTGCAGTGGCGGTGATGCTGAGGTGAGTTGTTGAGGATTTCCAGGGCTTTTCTGTTGGTAACGGTTACCACTGTTGTAAGCGCTGCTGTTAGCCAGTGTTGCTGAAACTGTCTATCTAACATTGTTGGACTCTGAGGCTTAGTGAATAAACTCTCATATGATGTGAGAATGTATGTATGTTGTTTAGCCGGTTCTCGTCAGGAGACGGGAGGGTTGTATATCTAGTTTTACCACACCAAATTATATTTTCAGGAAAGTGCATTACTGATTAATTCTTTGGGTAGGGCTCATTCTAAGGATGAAAAGGCTCTTTGAAATCAGATGAAAATCATGATTTTATCACATTTTTTCAGTCTGGAGATTGGCAGCGCTGGTTTTGTCAGGACTTTGCCTGCCAAAAAGCGAACGATCCTACTAGAAAAACTATAGCCGCTAGTTTGTTTATTCAACCTACGGCTGCTGTCGGAAGGTCTCTTCTGAGTGGTTGCCAAGTTTCATGGAATTGTGAATAAGTATGTATATCTAATCTGCTGACAATAATTAACTGCAACAATATCAAGAATAAATATCTCTATGCACATTTTTGTGTGTTAGAGCCCTGACTGCGTTTGTGGGTAGTTTTTCACCAGACAACTAATTAGTCGGCATAAAAAACAGCTTCTGCTCATCAATCAATGAGCCACATCATCAAAAATAACTCAAATAATCTTGAAGAAGATTCAATTCAATTGTAAATCAATTTCATTTATATAGCACCAAGTCACAACAACAGTCACCTCAAGGTGCTTTATTTTGTAAGGTAAAGACCCTACAACAATACAGAGAAAATGTATGACATACATTTTAACATAAGTGAGACTCATTAGTGTCACAGGCCAATTAGGCCAAGTCAAAATGGAGGAGTCACATGCAGACATGACAGAGACAGTTCTACAAGTTCCAGAGTCTTTATTTCTCACAAGATCTTGGTCACTGAGGAAGTTAGAACTGTGGACTGGATCCACAGCAGGGTGAGCCACTAAGTGAGAGGACAGGGGAGTTAATCCAAGTCTTCTAAGAAAGAGCTGACCAGAGCAGTGATCAGAGATAGTGTTGAGAAATTTTGGATGACTCTGTCCTTGGGAGGGGTTGCTGATTAGTTTGTCCCTAGAGAAAGGAGTTCCAGGAGGGAGGCAGGCAAAGTGCAAGTGTAGTAATAGGTCTGGAGGTGAAGCAGACCAGTCTCATAGAGGCAGGGAAGTTGTGTAGGTAAATGGTATGCTTTAAAGCCAGGCAAAGTTAAACTTGAAGCAGAGAAACAACGGGATTAGCAAAGAAGCACAGAAACCAGAGGAACCACATTAAAGAGCTGATTTACCACAGACCGCTAGCAGACTAGCTAGCAAAGAGTGGAAGCGCAAAGTGGTCCGGAGGGAGGAGGAAGCCAGTCCATCCCACAATCTGGACTCCAATGAGAAACAACACTTCAAAAATCAACAACCAGCAGAGATCATGATAATTAGAACACAAAACAATAATTGTGTTATTGATCAGTGTGTTTTGGGGGGTCCATATGCTTGCTGTCAACATCATTAACTGAGTTTGCATGTTCTCCACAAATCTGTGTGGGTACTCTGGCTTCCAGTTAGTGGGGTTAGATTAATTGGTTATTCTAAATTGGTAAATAGGTGTGAATGGTTGTGTGTTAGCCCTGTGACAGTATAGTGAGTTGTCCAGTTGTCTTGCCCTATGACTGCTGGGATAGGCTCCAGCCCCCATGGATATGATAATGTTTGAATTACCATTTACGTTAACATTGCTTTTCAGCATCTAAATGTGGAAGGCCATTTTGGACATGTTGGTCCAAAATCTCCAACTGAGTTGAAATGTAGTGACTGTCATAGCATATTCACATTATTTTAATATAAACAGTTCCGTGAAGGCTTGAAAATGAGACACAGTACCTAATGACTACAACAGCATGAGATTCGATCAAGAGTTCATTCTTTTTGATGTATCCTTTTTGTACACATTTGTAGTTACTGTACCATTCATACAAAGTCTTATTTTAACTCTGACGAATAACTGCTTTCCTGTCCTTCATCAGTTTTGACCCTATTTAATGAGCCAGATTAAAATTTTAAAATACCATAGTACTGATTATTTGTCACTTTTTTCTTTCAATATGTCTCATATGTCTGTACTTTTTACAGTAGGTATTGTACAGACATTTAATCCTCTGAAATATGCAAGATATAAATATAAATTATGCTATGTTGTGGAAGAGTAGTCCAGTAAAATCCAATAATCATTTAAAATTTTCCCTATCACTCATTTGCCGGTCATATTTTGTCCAAGTTCTAAAAAAGAACTTTTTTTCCCATCCCTGCTTTGATTAGTGTGTAGGTTTTAAATACACAGCAGTTTACACATGATAAATGTGCATGTACAAACAAATGTGCTTTGGTGTCATCCGATTAACCGCAGTTGTGTGCAGAGACATATTGTATATGTATGTGAATGAGTTTATACGTTTGTGTGTGAGAGGCCTGGATGCAGCCGAAGGCTGAGTTGACCTTGAGGAGGGGCATTCATCACAGTAGGAAAAGGGAACCAAGCAGAGACACGAAGCCTTATCGGATGAAAATACTCTTGTTGTCGGAAATAGCTGAAACTGCTGATGCCAGAACTCCACTGTAGTTTTTCACAGCGTCTGCAATTTGAGCCACTCAGTGGCTCAATGCTCAGACTCAAGCAACCAGCGGCTTTGTGAACTTTCTGTTGGGTTCACGTTGGGCAATGTTACTACAGTGAGGAAGGCCTTGTCAAAATTTAATCACACCTGCATGAAGCAGATATTACTGTAGCTATAGTGTTTATGAATCTACAGCTGAAGGTGAAGTGTCTCCAGGTGCAGTGCTGGGCTCTAGGCAAAGCTCACTGTTAAATGGCTCAGCTGAACAGAAGCTTCCTTCACTCGAATGTAAGGACTAATGTTGCAGTCTCAATTTAGAGTTTCTTGTCAGAAAGAAGAAATAACTAAATGACAGAAGACTCCTGAACTATGCACGGAAAAGACTGCAAATTGTGAACTTGAATCAACTTACTCAAACACTGTTGGTGACTCTGAGCTAGCTCTCTTGAAAACTGTTTCTGGTGCAGCAATACGTAACTGAACCAAGGTAGAATGACATAACAC
>JAMQGT020004526.1:0-13785 GCA_024447675.2 Pterophyllum scalare
ATGTCTCCTGTACTTCGTTCAGTTACGTATTGCTGAAATGTCAGCGTATTCAATGTTTCTGGCAGGACGCACAGGAAAAAAAATAATGATATAAGACTGTATTGTTGTTACATTTGAGCCAGTGTGAGTCTCGCCAACCAGAGCACAAGGTCAGGTACATAATAACACCTCTGCAGCCACTATATATATATATATATATATATATATATGTATATATATATATATATATATATGCATACATATATATCAGCAACTTGCTCAAGGTTCACCTTACTAATACTTAAACTTAGCACATACGGTAAAAGGATGACTTTATTGCACACCACCCTACAAATTCTATAAGGAAGCACTATAAATGTTTTTGTGTTTAAAAAAATAAGAAAAAAACCCATGGCTGTAGAAGTGTTTCACCTTGTAAGCATTACTAGACCTTTTGGCTATGCTTTCTGAACACAAGTTGTCTGAACCACTGTAAGAGCATCAATCAAAAGTGTTAACTTTGCAGCAAAAGGCCAAGGCAATACGTGTAGCACATTTCACACTTAAGCAGTTTGGTGTGCATTAAGTAATCGCAGAAATGCATTAGAGCGTTTATGGACCTACTGAAGAGGAAAATGAGCAGAAATCAAATCAAATAAAA
The DNA here is from genome assembly GCA_024447675.2 of Pterophyllum scalare. NCBI lineage: Eukaryota > Metazoa > Chordata > Actinopteri > Cichliformes > Cichlidae > Pterophyllum > Pterophyllum scalare. Next base: position 641 of record JAMQGT020004526.1, read on the forward strand.
CAAGAGCAGGAAAAATAATGGCAATTTGGGTGTATATAATTAGATTTTTTTTATAAAGTTTATGACAGACTCCTGAAATGCAGTTTTTCTCTTTGAGTTTATGTATGTAAGGTATTTTTTTTTTATATATTCTGCATTGTGGCAGCCAAAAACAACTGTAAGATACTCCTACTGTGAAGGTACTTGCAATAAGTGCTAGGTAGTCAAATAAATGACACCAAAAGCCACGTTTGATTGTACTAGAACACACAAGAAGAGAGAAGCCTTGCAGGGAAAGAAAATGTATAAGAAATGATGCCGCGCATATGAGTTTATTCTCCCTAAATCTGTGATTAACTGTAGCATGAGGGGCTGATGCAGATGGCTGAGGCTCTAGTGTTCTTTATTCTTGTATTAAAAAACACAGACATAAAGAAGCAGCGGCACAAAACAATGCCTACATGCCGATATTCTTTGTCTCCAATGAGAAACACTCACACAAAAAAGCATAAAATGCACTCTGCCAAGCCTGCTGCCATTTTATTGGGCTCTTTTTCTGAACAATCTGGTCTTTGTAGTCTTGTGGGTGGCATGAAAGTTTCAGTTCTAGAAATTTCTTTTCTGTGTTGGATGAGAAGAAGTAAAGGAAGTTAAGTACCAAATAACAAGCTGGTTCTAAAGGTTCTTGTTTGAAATTTATTTCAAGGTTATATAAGAGATGGAAATAGAGGAATTGTACTTGACACATCAGTTTGGGGAGAAATGTAGACGCCTATTCTTACATTCAGCTTCTCAGTATGCTCTATTGCTAACTAATCACAAAAAAATCAGAACAGTAATTTCAAGTAATAGAAACATGTACACAATATTGCTAAAAGTATTCACTCACCCATCCAAATAATAGAATTCAAGTGTTCCAATCATTTCCATGGCCACAGGTGTATAAAATACAAGCACCTAGGCATGCAGACAGTCATGAAATTTCCTCACTACTAAATATTCCACAGTCACAAACATAGCAAACAACAGTACAAACATCATAGTCAAAACTAAGTGGAAGTGATTGGGAACGACAGCAATTTAGCTACACAGTGGTAGGCCACATAAAATCACAGAGCGGGGTCAGGGGATGCTGAAGCTCATAGTGAGCAGAGGTCGCCAGCTTTCTGCAGAGTCAATCGCTACAGACCTCCAAAATTCACGTGGCCTTCAGATTAGCTCAAGAACAGCGCATAGAGAGCTTCATGGAATGGGTTTCCATGGCCGAACAGCTGCATCCAAGCCTTACATCACTAAGTGCAAGGCAAAGTGTCGGATGCTGCCGCTGGAATGTAGAGCAGTGGCGACATGTTCTATGGAACACTGGACATAGAAGGCTCTATCAGGGGCATTTCCAGGATCAATGATAGAATCACATACATGATATTACTGAATCATAATTGCTGATTTATCTTTAGTGTTTCAGCTATTGATGACAGCGGTTTGCATTATAATAATGCAATAATCTGCAAAATAATAAAGTACTCAAAGCTTTAAAATAAATAGTATGGAGTACAAGGTGCAATAATTGCCAAATATAGTGGAGTAAAAGACGTACATCAAACCTCAGTAAAATACCAGAGTAAATATACTCAGTTACATTCCTACTGGTCATATCCATGCTCTCATGTAATACTGATGGAGACTGTAATATTAAGAGTACTCTAGACCGATAACTTTGGTGGGGGGTGGGGGCACCAGGACCAGGATATTTCAGGAGGACCTAGTGCCACCCCGTGCCCCTCCCTTATCGACAGGCCCCTGGACTCTATGTCATTAATATTGATTTTTTTTGGACCTGGAAACCCAAAGGTTTTGGTGCCTTATTGATATACAAAGCAACAATGAACTGTTCACTATTACTTAACTATAACAGGCATTAGCTACAATGTTTTTTTTTGTTGTTTTTTTTTTTAAATCTATGGCCAGCTACCTCTTGAAATAATTTTTTGGGTCAACATTACTGCCAAGCAACATCCATTGCCAGTCTTGAATGCCATGCAGGAACCAGTGTGACCTTTACTTAACAACATAGGAGAGTAAAGACCATGGACTGTGGAATAAAGAGGGTGGAATTTTAAAACTGAAAGGAAAAAACAAAACAAAACCCTTGAATTTATCGGTATCATTCAGCAGTGAAGCTGTTTATTACAAAGTGGTACTTCATTTTGTTGTGTGTTTTTAGCCACAGAGCAACACCATTGTCCTATCCTGTCAAGAATCCCAAAATCTGTCATCCATCTCACTGTCAGGGCTGCCTACCAACTGTTCACAAAGGTGACACTGAATGCATGGATCCGCATACGCGAGCAAAACTGTGTGAAGGCCACGTAAGGTTTGAACTCAACACAGCAGAAACACTTAGCAGAGAAACACAGAAAAAAAGAGAGAAGGTTGGGAAAAAAAATGTAAATGGCAAAAATGGAGAAAGATAGTGAAATAAAGGAGACCACTGATGAAAAGAGCCTCTTAAGTCTTAAGATCTACTAATGCTCGAGGGAGCTTTCTGTTGTACAGCCTTGTAAACATCAAACCAAGCCACTGACTGTGATTTCACACACCACAAGAGAGACAGGGAGTGTGTAAATGTGAGTCATGCATGAGCCGCATGAATAAAATTGACCAAAAGGAATGGCAGTTAAAAACAGAGATGTGCACACACATACACACACACACACACACACACACACACACACACACACACACACACACAAACACACATAAAGGGCATCCCATGTTACCTATTAGCCTTATTCTATCTGACCGTCCTAAAAATGGATGTTCTTTCAAAATGAGGTAGGAGAGCAGGTCAGGTAAGAGCTGCATCTCCTCGATATGTGTTTTAATACCAACTGTGCAAGTTCAATCCAAAGAAGGAGAACTTTGTAAGTTTTTAGCCAGAACAGTTTTATAACTTCTCGTGACCATTTCTCTGCTTTTTCCACCATTAAAACATGTTTTCTGTTCAACAATGTGAATTCAAGCTGAACACAACTGCTTTTGCTCATAAAACTGAACAAAACGGGCACTTTAAAAGCCAACAATGGCAACGTTTTCTTGTTATAGTCTCTGTTATAGAGTTTAACAGTGAAAGTGCAGGCAGAAAAGTAGCTATTGATGAAAACATTTCCAACAAACAATTTTTTAAAGTGGTCTTAAGTAACAGTTCTCTCGACTTTCTGAAAGACTTTTTTTTTCTTTGAACATTGGCTGCTTCTGGACTCATTTTCAGTCCAGTCTTTGTACCTGATCGATCGTTTTCAAAGGAATTTTTTTTGTTTGTTAAGCCACTTAACACTGATCTATCAATCCTTCAAGGATATAAAAAAGGCACCTAACTCAGGGGATGAACCCATGTTTTGTCTACACATAACACAGAACTTAGCAAAGAAACTCTTTTAAATCAGATATCTGCTACTGCTACATAATTTGTTCCCATTTCTTTAGTTGAATCTACAAAAAAAACAAAAAGAGGTCCCAAAAAGGTCCCAAAGAGCTATTACTCAGAAACTTGACATATCTCAGCATGGTGTGCAGCGTGTCTTTAAAAGAATCTGAGGAAACTGGACAAACTGTGGAGGACCACAGAAGAAGTGGCAGATCTAAAAAAAAACTATACAGCAGATAAAAACTACCTGAAAGTCGTATCCTTAAACTTGGCAAAATCCAACAAAGAACTGACATAGAACCTGATAGATCCATCTGACCTTCATTTGATCCATCTACCGTTCACTGAAGCTTTATCAGAAATGGTTGAAATGGGAAGGATGACTGTCAAAAATTCATTCTTAAAGAAGAGAAACAGGGTCCACAAGAACTAGACTGAAACTCAGTGGCGTGATGGTTCAAATCAGCCAGTGGTGTTGGAGATCTTTTCAAAATTGATGGAACACAGAAAAGTACCATCCGAAAAAAAGTCTCATTGGCAACAACTTCATTTTTCAAATTGCCAAAAAACATACCTGGACAGAAAAAGACACAATGGAACCCTATCAGCCATGGATTGGCCTCCCCAGAGCCTGGACCTCAACATTGCTGAAGCGGAAAAGAGATTCTTGACAGAGAATGGATCAAAATGTAGCCAACATCATTGGAATATCCCTCAAGAACTATTCCTGAAGACTACTTAAAGAAATTACAAGAAAGAGAGTTCAGGTTGTGCTGAAGAATAAAGGTGGTCACACCAAATATTGACTTACTGTACAAGCTCGTTAGAATTGTACAAACTGTTTTTGCCATAGATACTGTATTTCCACGTATGTTTGCATTGCTGCACCTATTTTCCTAACAAATTACAAAGAAACGAGGGGTGGCTCAAGACTTTTGTATAGCACTGTAGATGCCAGCAGGAGTAAATAAAGAGTGCTTACTGACCACAGCACATATTCAACACATGTTCATGTAATTAAATTCCTGTAACTTATCAATTCTTTATTGGTTTGTTGGATTGATTATAAACCCCGTGTGGATCATTTTCCTATGGCATCGTGCTCTTGTCATCTGCCCATTAGTTTGTTTTTGTGTAAATTATGTTCTTATTGTTGCAGGACTATGCTGAATAACACAATATGTCATAAAACTCAAATATCATGAGAGCTTCAAGACAATCTATCTTTCTGGCTTTACCTTAGCCCTCAGGCTAGTTAATGTTCACCTCCTTCCCTCATGCTATTTCCCTGTCTCCCCCTCCAACACTGAGTCAGTGTTGCTCCTGCATATCTTGACATGAGGTCAGCCGGTGAACATGATTTAAATCAGTTTCCTACAAAACAGAGGCACAGGGGAAAGAATTGGAAAAAAAAAAGAAGGTAAACTGATGAGAACACAGCAGCAAGTTAGCAAAAGCAGTTAAGAGACAGTAACATAAAGCCGATCTTGTCAGCTTGTCCTTATCACTCCCAGGTCAAGATGAACAAAAGAAAGATGAGATTTTAGACAAAAACAGCATGGGCGTGTCAGACAGAGATAGAGATTAATGCAATGCTGCATGGTTTAAAGAAAACAAATGGCAGGACATACTTCAAGTGCTCAAGGGAAGCATACATTCACGGTGAGAGGTACAATATGTGAAAAAGGCTGTATTTAGATTACCTTATGGTAGAAGCACTCACAGGGCTGTGTTACTTAAAAAAATAAAATGTCATATATTTGCAGGAAAGGGCAGAGCACATTAAGCCCCTTGGAAAATCCTTCTGCATTTTGTTGTGCAGTGTGTTGTGTGGCTTCCTGTATAGGCACTTTTTGTGGGATTTGTATCTGCCTCCTAATGAGACTCTTTGATCTCCCAGAGTTGTTTTAATCTAGAAATGAAGCTGTACAGAGGAACTTTTGCAACAACACAGCGGAGATGAAAGAAGAAATACGTAACCGCACACAGACTCAATATATTAAATAGAGACGCTTTCAAACAGAAACAGATTGGTAAACACAAAAAAAATACATTTTTTCCTTGTGTCATCATCAATCCTTTTCATAATGCAATTTACCCATTCCCCTCGCACAGTAGGCCATCCCAATTTTCCCATTTCCATGAAATGAAAACACTATCTTTTGTTATTTATGTTCCAGATCAAGGAGTCAAGCATTGATACACAGAATTCAAACTGATTAGTGAAGGCAGTGAAGGAAAAAAACAAACAAGCAAAAAAGTAACACCCCCCCCCCAAAAAAACAGCAATGTGTTCACTGATAATAACAGCGATTATGTAACATAATTATATTTCCCATTTGTAAGCAAACCATTCACTGATTCACTAAGATGGTACACTGTTAAACACATGCTGCTTTTCACAGGGCAGCGGTGGGATCTGAGACAATATGTTTAGTACGGTACAGTACACTTCTTTACAGTTACATGTAAGGATATAAGCAATCGGAGCATTCAGGAACATGCTGTGAAAATCCAAAAGTCCTAACAGGTAAAATCTCGGTCATCCTGCATGTAATTGTTTATTTATGCGGCTCTGAGACGGGTGACTGCATTTTCAATATTACTGCTGTTATATTTTGAGATAATGTGATCTTCCAAGAAAATCAGGTACACACAACACAAACAAAACAAGACGTGCTTTATCAATTTCTTTTGCTTTTTGGGTGCGACTACTCTAACTGTCACAAAAACCTTGTTTTTTTTTTCTTTTCTTTTTTTTTTGGTTGAGAATTTCTGTCGTAATCAACAGAGAATATTCAAGGATTTTATAACTGCAAAGTTGTCTGACAAAATCACCATACACAGAAATGAAAGCTCATGGCTGTGCTGTGATTTCAGCTACATTTACATGTGAAGTCATCACTGAGAGATAAAGTGATAACCTCAAAGAGAGAGAGAGAGAGAGAGAGAGAGAGAGAGAGATAAGTTTCCTGGGGAAGGACAGCAAGACACTCAATAAAGAAACAAAGTTGCTGAGTTCCTAAAACGGGGTGAACTGAATTATGATGATCAATATGGGACAGCCGAGCTGAGACTGTATATTTTTCCACATTTAATGAATATGTAAATCCCCGAAAATGAAAACCAATATCTAACCTGTGAAGTAACCTGTGTAGTCAAATATTACAGCCATAATTTGATGCACTTAGTTCAGTTAGATCCATAGTTTTTTGGACAAGGACACATTGTTTCTACATGCCCTTCAATCAGTCATTTTTTCCAAAACAACCCATCCGAGTATTTCCAAAATGAGCGCCCTGACACGAGGCTTCGTGTGTCATACCTGTCATGTCAGTATGTAATGTGGCTGCAGCTCAGGAGATCAAGCAGGTCACCTACTACTCAGAAGATGTTGGTTCAGTCCCTAGCTGCTGTAGTCTGCATGCCAAAGCATCCTTGGGTAAAATACTGATGTGCAAACGAGGCAGGTTGTAGAAAGCGCTTCCAGTGTTCAAGTACAGTAGAAAAGCATGATGTAAGAACCCGTCTATCTATTTATTGTTTAAGTCTTTCCTGTGGCATAATAATGCTATCATGTCCCCATACACTATTCAGAAATCTGAGAAAAATCCACATTTACACATTTCTTCAGGATTTGCAGGACAAATTCAAACACGTTATTCACACACCCTTTCGTGTACGAGAGATAAAGTCGGTTAATTTTAAAACGTAGCTAGTGGTCATAAAACATGCCTGCAAAAACAACCTATGAGAACCTGTGGGGTTGTTTTAGAAGGACAGGCTGCATTGTTTATGGTTGGATGGTAAATCAAAAAATAAAGATGCGACTGAAGTGCAGACTTTCCGTTTTGCATTAACTGTTTAGGACTTACAGCCATTTTTATATGTAATCTCCCATTTTCAGACACTCAAAAGTAATTGGACTAACAAACATCATTTTAAATATGAGGATTGATTCTAATATTTGGATGAAAATCCCTTGCATTCAAGATGGTGTGAAGTCTAGAAGCCATGAATGTCACCAAACGCTGTATTTCCGCCCTTGAGATGCTCTGCCTGGCCTTTCCTGCAGTCACTTTCAGTTGCTGCTAGTGTGCAGGTCTCCTGCATTCAGTTTTATATTTAGGAACTGAAAAGCATGCTCTATTGCGCTGAGATTGAGTGACTGATTTGGCCATTCAAGAATACCCCATGTCTTTGCCTTGAGAAATTTTTTTGATGTTTTCTGGCAGCATCTAATCTCGCCTTCCTGCTTTTGAATGTAACCACTGATTTGTACCTTTTTGTGATATGGCTACATCCTGAAGTTATTTTCTTGTCTTAGAGGCTGTAAACCATGGAAATAATTCTATCATCCACCTTAGCTTTCTTCTGTTGTCCTTCAGAGCTTCTGGGCTGGCCAGTTCATTCATTCTTTTTAAGAAGGTATCACTCTGTTGATTTGGCCACTCTGAACATTTTTGCTGTCTCTCTGATAGGTTCGTTTTTTTTTCAGCCTAATGGCCTCCTTCACTATCATCTACATGTCTTTGGACTTTATATTGAGAATTCCAGTGAAGAGACACCAAACGCATGCTCAACGCTTGAAACAAACTATATCAGCTTTAATTCTCCTGGAACAGTTAGTTCTAAATTGTAACTGTCCAAAAACACTTTTTTACAGTGTAAATGGTTCATGTGTTATAACGTTAATCTACAAATTCACAATTTACAAGTTAAAGCCGTGTTTCCAGGGTCAAAGCCTCCAGGAGCCTGCAATACAGATCATTTCAGTATTTTTTATTTTACACCCTGCTGAAGATTAAAAGCCACAAAATGTGTCTATGCCAGCCATGTGATATTATAGTCTTTTTATTATTTATTTCAAATTCAGAACTCAGAGTAACTTGGATTGCAAGATTAAAGTCTGGTTGCAAGATAAAAATGAAAGGTCACAAGATGATTATCACCACACAGCAAGAAGTAAGAAAAGGAATTCTCTGCTTATCCTGAAACACTGGATTGTTTGACCTTTGCTACCTTCAAAAAGGATTCAAACAGCACAGTGTGAGATGGGACCAATACTACAAATTGCATGTTGTGCTATAGGGTGCTGTGAGGAGATGTTGGTTTACTTTACAGTGAAAAGTCAAAACGTTAATAACTGTTGCATTACACATAATGCCACTTCTCACCCATTTAAACACTCCACAAAATGCAAAGCAGCAAGTAAGTCACCAGAGTGTATAACACAATGCTTAAGTATTTGGCACGGCTCCAAAGCACTCCACTGTAGTTTTATTGAATCCACACTCATTTATGTTAAAGGTTGGAAATTCATTCATAGTGTTGTCACTTTTGTGCTGCTGAATTTTAATCATTTAGACATTCACACATATCTATGCTTCTCAGGCTCTCTTAGAGACTCTCACAAATTGTCATTAGGTCTTAAAGTAAACATTAAATCATCTAAAGTTCTGTCTGTTCTTTTTCATGTTACCTTATCTGTGTAATAAAATGTATTTGCTCTGGAGTTCTGGAATCCTGTCACTGTAATCCAGTCAATAGAATAAAGATAACACAATGTAAATGGAAGGCATTTCTTATTTAGTATCAGGTCTCCATTTCTTGCTTTGCTTCATTTTTCTATTTCTGTTTCTTTTTTTCTTCTTCTTCTAATTTTCACTTTTATTCTTTGCACGTTTGGACACCGTCTGTTTGTAAGAGTGATGTTCCACAGACACAAAAAAAACCCACAAAGTGGACACTGAGACAAAACGACAGAGGCATTCTGTATTTATCTCAGCTACATTCCCCCATCCTCCTGTTACAGATTAAAGTCATTCCAACATCATATAATACATCCTGTCAGATGGGATGAATCCACTTACTGATTCCACTAAAGGTCAATATCCATTCCCCTTAGCCTGTATATAAAGCTCAGGCTGTTTCATCCTTCTGCTTCTGAGCTCCTCCATCTGACAGAACCTCCCTGTTTTCCCCTGATGAACAGCTTATTGACAAGAAATGAGTCATTGGGAGATGCTTAACCCCACAAACTCGGTGTCTCTCAATGTTCGGTGAAGTAGCAGGGGCCACTTTAGAGTTTACATTTTTCTTAAATGTCCCAGGGACATTGGTAGACCTTTATTTTCTTCTCCGTTAAAAGGCTCTGAAGCACTTTAAGAAAATGCTGAACTCTAAAGTTTCAGTAGAAAAATGAAGTCTTCATCCATTATATGTTTAAATGGCTGTACTAAATTAAGGTAGTTCAGGAAAACTGCTAAATATCCAGCTTAGGAGTAAAGAAGGTCTTTGCTACCTACTACTACCACATTTTCCTTGTATTTTAAAGCCTTAGGCTCAGATTTTACAGTCTTATAATTTCTTAGAGCGCCTATACATAGACTGTAAATAAAAGATGGATGCCACCCATTGTTAAAAAATTGTAAAATTCAAGCATTCATGCATGGTTAAAAAAAAAAAAACGGAAACACATCAATTAATTAATTAATTAATTTTAAAATGGTGTATCGTACTGTATTTTTACATTTTTTTCAATGTACTATATGCATTGGGTGTGAGGTCATAAATTAAAAGTGTAGTATGGTCATTTTGTTATAGATTCATATAATCACAGTTTTTTTTCATGCAACCAGAGGTGTCACCCCATGCTGACCAGAATTCATGTTTATGGCACTTCCACATTGGCTTCACTTTTCAGGCCAGGAGACCTACATCCACCTTTTACATACAATCTATGCTCCGTATCACAAACTTTAAAGCTAAATATTGTGACTCCAGATCATACTATATATCTTGCTTCAGGTGATTTTCTCATCATTTCAAATGCTATTTAGTTCTGTGACATACTCGTGAACTGTCCAGGGTGCAGCCTTGCCTGTCTCCTTATGATAGTTGGGATAGGCTCCAGCACCCCTTTAGGCTTGAGTTGGATAACTGAATGGAAATCGATGGATGGATGTCTAACTTCATAATTCAAAACTATCACTGATAGTCCTGAGCTGAACGCAAAAATATGTGGATAACCAAGAAAATACCTACAGTTCTGCCTATAAAAAGCTGCCTTTAAAACATATCTCCTATTACACTAAAAGTCTATAAAGAAAGTCCTGCCCCCTTTTGTGGCACAACAACCAAAAGCTTTATGCCAAGCAGATTTCTCTAAACCATTTCTTCCAATAACACCCACAGCAGCAGTGATGCTATCATTCTCCAAAGCAGTTGCGTGAGCTTTCCATTTTATATCTCCATCTCATACTCAAAAATCATTTACTTAAAGCATTAGATTTGGGTGACATAACTGGCAGGCAATGACAGCATGTGTGTTGGACTAAGGAGCTCATAAAAACCACAACCGACGGCAGACACTTTAAGCAAACAGCATTTTCCGTAGAAATGAAAGATTTAGTCTCACCTGTGCAAACGGAGGAGGTGAAATAAGCAGGATATAATAAATAGAAGGAGAGAGATATTGCAGGTGAGATACAGGGATGGATGCACAGCCTTAGAAACATGTTTGATCGCAAACAAAAACATTGCTGCCAGATTGCCTGGTAGCAAAAAGGGAGAATTAACTTGAGTCTAGACATCATCCTTTCACCGTGATATATTTTGCTCACCTGTTTTCTCAGCTCTCAAAAAGAGGACTTCCTTGGAGAGCCAGATACTCTTGTCAGAGAAAGAGGAGCTAGTACTAGAGAGCCAGACCACATCTGTTATTTTACACCCAAGGGGATCCGTCTGTTGATGACTGGTTTGACCTTCTTACAAGCCAAAGTTGATGACTTGGTGTGGTGTAAATATCAACTCTGTTGCACTGGTCATCACTCACTGTAAATAGAAAGTCACCTGCATTCTCCTAAATGGTCATATTATCACTGTCAGATTTACCTGCATTGACTAGTCCAGCGTCCCATTTGATAATCGGCTCAGTGACGAACTTGGTGTCTTTAAAGAACTTAATTTTTAAGCAAAAGATCAGCAAATGGCAAACTGAGGCATTTAGCATGATTTGGTGTCTTGAAAAGAGACCTTAAAAAAGCAGCTGGAGATTTCTTGGCCTGGCATATCCAAATGAAAGGAAATATGCAAATGTGGTATTTTTGAAATGCATTTGATCAAATTGTTTAGGAATTGGATCTCTTCACAGAGGCCTGGAGCTGAAGAAGACACTTTGCCTCAGCCCACACCTGTTAGATGAGAATGTGACGGAGGCAGAGGATGAGGGAATAATTACAAGCAAAGTCATGCATATTTTGGAAGAGTGGTGAATCATGTTACAATATAGCAACATATCTATGAAAACAAAACAACAAGGTTATATTATTAACAGCAATTCTACTGAGTTTAACAGGTATTTAATATTCTGTGGCTACAAGCAAGGAAATTTGGGGATGCTCACAATATCCCAATACCATAGTCCAATTTTAAAACATACATGTTTTGACAAAATCCCTCTATTGTTCATATGGTGACTGTATTTACTATTGGATTTCATTCATATATAAAATTACCGAGCACTTCAGCAAGTACATCCCTGTGTTCCATGTGAAAAACTGGAGGACGTGCCGTCTGGGAGGGAAACACAGCTATTAACATCTGTATGGAAAATAATAAATCACATCCATAAACCCGTTGCCAAATCCAGAGAACTTAAATATGTCAGCAATAAGTGCATGCTCAACTGAATTAAATGCCTTATAGAAATCTGAGAATAAAATTAAAATATCAAAATGATAAAATAATTTAAAAAATAATAAATAAAACCACCATTCTGACCAGATTATGGATAGACCTTGATTGGTTTTTGGTGATAATTTTGAAATTCCTTTTTCCAAAAATTTCCTGAAGGCTGTTGACTATGAAGACATGCATAACTTAATTAACATTAACATCAGCAACTTAAATGTTTGTGTGTGTGTAACAAAAAAAAATCTGTACTTAGTTTCTTTCTTTCAAAACCTTTCTTGTTCGCCTCTCCTGTCTTTCTCCAAACATGAGCAGTGTGTCTGTGGCCAAAGAGCTCTAGTTTTGTCTCATCTGACCTCACAAGGGGATGTGCTTCCGGTATGCATACTTCAGTCTGGCTTAAGGTGTCTCTGCAGAAATGAAGTTTTTCTTCGTCTTCAACCTTGCAGATCCGTTCCTGTCCAGGGCTCTATTGATTATCTTCTTTGAGACTACAATTCAACAGCTTGGCTAAGTCATTTACTAGTGTCTTGGCAGCTGTTCTGGGGCTCTTTAGACACATCTTTCACTACTTTTCTTCCCATGGTCTTTGAAATCTTTGGCTTCCTATCTCTGCCAGGCTTATTCTGTATTGTGTGGTTCTTTTTGAATTTCTTGATAATACTTCTCACTCCAGTTCTTGACACTTGGAAATGCTTGCTGATGCAACTCCTGACATTGTTAACATCAACAGTTCTTTTTCTCAAGTCTAAACTTTCAAAAATTTCTTTTGGTTCTGGCTTGATGCTTTCTCAAGTGACAGCTTAAACCCTTGCTGAAGTTTTTATACTGTGTGTAAACTGGAAGATTTAATGATTTTACAATCTTTGAGTCTTACAAAAGGTAAAAGCGCATACTGCACAGCAGTGGTTTGTGCTATTTCTCAATAAAAAAAAGTCAGTTTTTTAGGGGTCTAAACATTTTGTCCTCATTGAATGCAAAACTATCTATCTCCTAAAGTACTACATAAAATACAGCGTGAAGTAGTAGTTGAACTTTATCTCAC
>JAMQGT020004527.1:0-16124 GCA_024447675.2 Pterophyllum scalare
CCTGTTACTTTGCATTAGCTGACCAGATGTTGGCATCGGGGTGATTTATGTTGTGGGTCTGATTAAAAAAAACCAGCAAGTCATCACCTCTAAGTACTTGGTCGTTTTAGCGGGGTTGTGTGGCTCCCTGGTCAGGGGGGGTCATTCTTTATGTTCGTCCTCCATCTTGTCCTTCACCTCTTCCCTCTCATATGGTGATGAAACCTCCTTGGTCACTGCTGACTGACTCTGGCACCACGCAACGACCCCTTCTCCTGGTCACGCGTCGCTTCCGGTGAAATTTGGCGTAACAACGAAATCCTGAAAGATAACAAGTGACCTGTTATCTGAAGAATTTGCGTCCTCATCACATGCTGTACGAAATAAACATCTCTAAACTCAAAAAATTTAATAAAACACTGAAAATATGAATGTATTAATGCTGGGACATTTTCGGTTTACATTTTCGGTCCCTCCAGGCGCCCGTCACCAGTCAAAGACTTTTAAAATCTTAATTGTAAACAGTGAGACTTGAGGGAAGCGACCCACATGCGCATCTGCACATGAAAAGATGAACTGATGCTATTAACTTTTCTATGGATGCTAAAGTGCCTAATGATGCTGGTAGTGACTAAAAGAGACTCACCTTCCTCGCACATGCAGTCGTCGTAGCATTTGTTGTTGAGGCCTCTGTTGTGAGGTTTACACTCATGTTGCCTCAGGTCACAGCAAGAACCTTGTTCACGAGAAACACACGACAACATTTAACAATCATCGACGTTTAATAATACAGCAATGAGAAGGCGTTGGTGTTAAGGTCCTGAAAGATAACTATGATTCTTGCTCATACTGACCTGGAAGACAGTCCAGGTGGTGGTCACATGGCTCAACTGCATCGGCATCTGCAGTCATATTTCCACTGCTGAGGTTCTTACTCCGCCTCTTGTCTGCGAAACAAGAAGAGTTTGATCCCCAAACCGTTGATCAATATGCAACCTCGTCCAATCAGATTGGTTGATTTGTCACGCAGTAACACAGTTCTGCTTTTTGTGTGGTATTTTGAGGTTGCCACAGTGGCTCATCCGCCTCCAACTCACCCTATCCCTAGCACTGTCACACCAACCCTCTGCATGGCTTCCTTCACTACATCTGTGAATCTTCTCTGTGGTCTTCCTCTCTTCCTCCTGCCTGACAGCTCCATAGTCAGGATCCTTTGTCCAAGCATCCTCTAGCCCCCCCTCTGCACATGTCTAAACCATCTCAGCCTTGCCTCTGTAACCCTGTCTCCAAAGCACTCGACCTGAGCTGTCCATCTGATGGACGCATATCTAACCCTGTCCATTCTGGTCACTCCCAATGAAAAGCTTAACATCTTCAACTCCGTCACCTCCAGCTCAGCCTCCTGTCTTTGAGTTAGTGCCAACATCTCGAAACTGTACAGCAGGCCTCACTTCCATCCTGCAATCCTTCCCTTTCACCCTCGCTGCCATTCTTCTTTCTACAAAATCCTGCCTTTTGTGTGGTATTTCACTTATTTTCGATAAGTTTCTTATTTCACGTTTTTTTAACACGGCGCTAGTAAACAGTGTCAGCAAATTTGTTTTAGATGTGAGAGCCTTCAGTTGCTCTCCAGCGATGGCCCTTTGGCCCTGCTACTTCTGGTGCTCTTGCTGGTAAGGAGTAATTCAGCTGCAAGTGCTACTTTGCTTCCTAAAAAAATTGGTATTGCAATGTTTAATGAATTTATATTACACTTAGTTGAGCTTCAAGTTGTTTAAATTTTAAATATAATTTAAATAAAGTGTTAATAATGCAGCTTGTGACCATCTTAGTATGTCTCTAGGGATGCCAATGGTGGGTCTATGAGTCAATCTCTTCACATTGGTGCAGACTAAAACATCTCAGACAGATTGGCGTGAAATTTGATGCAGATATTCAAGGTCTCTCCTGGATAAATCAGAATGATAACAGAGCATCGCCTAACCTTTCTGCAGTGCCAACAGCGAGTAAAGGTTTTCACTTATTAAATAGATTGCCACGAGAGTTTCTCAACTTTATTCAAGGTCTCATGGATAAATTCAAATCATGATGTACATCCAGCCGACATTTCCGTGGAACCGCAAGCAAGGCAAAGCAAGAGCATTATGTAGCAGCTTTCAGACGCGGCAGTTATTCAAAGTGCTTTACAAGAGAAAATTATAACAAAAACATTTAAAAGAAATGAGATTGATTATGAATAGATTAAAAATATACAAATAACCTGGAGTAAAACAAGCAGCAAGCAAAAACATGAAAAATAAGTCCAGCTAAACAGGATAAAAATGTACAGCTAGCTGATTGGTTAAAGGCAGGGATGGATAATTTTTAAAGCTTTTTTTTTTAAAAATAGGTGGAGTTGGAGCAGATCTGACCTCCATGGTTCCAGCAGTGGATTGCATCCCAGATCTGGGCACCACCAGGTGACCCACTCTTGCAGATCTCATAAAAATATCAGATATATATTTAGGGCTCAAACCATTCAGTTTGAATTCAATTCTATATCTTACCAGAAGCCAATGCTGAGAGCTGAGATCTGATATGATCTCTTTTCTTAGTTATTGTAAAATTCTAGCAGCAGCATTTTGAGCTAACTGTGGCTCTCTGACAGTCCTTTTTAGAAAGAGAGATACAAGAGACAAAGACATGAATAAGCATCTGAGTTTAGTTATGCTTTTGCTTTACCTACAGTCTTAATATTGTGAGTAAAAGCTCCTCATCCATAATTTCACAGAAAAGCTTGTTTCACAGATGCAGCCATCTTTGTTCTCAGTGCTGTTGCTGTTTGATTGAAGGTAATACAGTCGTCCACGTTTTCAAGACACAAACACGATAAATCAGCAGGATCAAAGCAGTTTGGTGAGAGATCTAAATAAATCTTGGTGCCATCACAGCTATTATAAGTCACTCTAGTTTTGAAAGATGTGACTCGGCGGAAGCATGTACAGATTAAACAAAAGGAGCCCGAGAACTGAGCCTCCGTGCAGCATGGGGCTTGTCTCGTGAGTGTCAATAGAGATGTTTCTGCAGAAAAATCTCTCCAACAACCGAAAGGTTTGTCACACTTGGCTCGTGCCCAGAGGATGCATATGTAAAATTTCAGTTATTACGTCCCCTGATGTTTCGTCTAAAACATTAATGTTGTGATCGTTCCTAACATTATAACTGTTAAACACAGTGTCATAGTGAGTACGGATTTGCAGATGTTGAGTATTACCGTACCTTAGGGAGGCCTTAGAGAGCTGCTAATGTGGTCATATTCATTAAAATATGTGGAACTAATCACATAAATCAAGAATGATGTGAGTTGGATCTCTGTTTTCATCAGACATGCTTGCCTAAATTAAAGGAGCATTACTAACCTTTCTTCCTGGAAGATGGCCAGGTGTCAACTGGTTTCATGTCCTCATAGTCTGTCCAATCAAAGAGAGCCATGTCCAACGTTGGCATCACCTCTCCTTGTCCTTTCCCTCGTCCAGACCTCTGAAAATTAAAGTGCACCTTGAAGCTACACCTTACATTTTTATCCTTATTGCAGTGGAAACATTGATATTTTAATTTAACTAATATTTAGTGCAAGAAATCAACACAGGGCGACTCAGACGTGCTAGCATCCTGATCTTTAAACACCTGATTCCATCGTTAAATCATTTCAGCAAGTTGTCCGCTAGATTTATGTATTTAACCACAGCTGTGATAAGTACAGTACATGTGTAATTAATAATACTTCTATATCGACATCATCCAGCATATGCGGAGAATACATTTCTGTCTTCTGTGATTAATTCTTTGTTATTTCAATTAAACTACTGCGGCAATAAACGAATGCACGTTGATTTGCTCACTGTGTTTTGCTGGTACATTTATTCAGGTTGTTCTTAATGAAACTCACTGGACCTGTGTTGTGACCAGCAGCAGTGATGCTTCATTGATTTATAAAATACCCCCACAGAGGCAACAGGGATCGCAGCAGAGCTTTAAAAACCAATCGACTGGTAACAGAGAACATGGCTGGCCACACACAAGCATACTAATACACTCCACGCAGCACTTGGGTGGTTAATATGCAAACAGTTTACAGACATATAGTTTAAGACTTGCAGTTCACGGCACACGTGCCTTTTCTTTTCTAGTCAGTGGGGACAGCCAGCAGGCCACTGATGCTGCTTCCAAATGACGTGAGGTACAGACTGGGTGTTTAGGTGAAATAAAAGTCCCACATGTAACTGCTGTGTAAGACTGTCGTCTGTTATTTTACTTAGAATAAGTAATGCTCAACTTTAGAAATCAGTGAAAAATAGAAGTTCACACAACCTCAATGAATTCTTTCACCAGTATAAAAGGTACGGGCAATGTGCGTGAAGTGCATGTATGTTATATATATTTTATATATATATATATATATATATATATATATATATATATATATATATATATATATATATATATATATCACACACACACACACACACACACACACACACACACACACACACACACACACACACACACACACACACACACAGAGTTCCTCACGAACACAAGATTTGAACAGCCAATCAGTGGCCTTGTGTGCTCAAAGCCGTAGCAGATGGCATTAATGGAAAATGACCCTTTTGATATCTGCTGTCTGACCTCACATGGAGTCTGGAGTAGAAAATGTTTGACCAAATTATTTGAAAGAAAATGTATATGAGAAACATAATAGTTATAATAGATCCCTCTTAAGAACTTTTTCTAAAAACAAGATCATCATCGTCCCCTCATCATCAAAAAGACGTGCTATTATGTTAGGTAGGAGAAAGCAAAAGTAATTTCTCTTCCATTACCTGCAGGACAAATTCGTTTTCTCTTCCCTTGTCTTTTATTTTGTGACTCTTTACTTCTTTTTAATGGTTTTATCTATTATGTTGAATACTGTCCTGTCTGTTCTCTTGCAATATGATCCAAGGTAAAAGCATATGATGCAATAACACTAAACTTTATGACTCTCAAAGAATGGTCATCTACAGTAGTACGTATGTATGTAGTAAGTATGTTCAAGTCAGTAGCTGATACCTTGTGACTAATCCGCGTTTATATAAAAGTGCCATAAATTTCGGTGTCCTGCTTCAGTAAAAAAAACTGCTGTGTAGATGAGCGTTTGAGGGTCACCAAGAAGTCAAGACTTGACTTCATCTGACTGCAGCTGTATCTCGTAGCACGTCATTCAGAAACATTATACGCTATCACGAAGAAATAGCCATATATGTTAAAAGCCATTTTTTAATGCTCACAGGAGGCCATCAGTTTGACTTAAGTGCACACATTCTGCACCAAAATAAATACATTTCATACACAGTACTGCACAACAGCAACCCCTCATTTCTTTATATTTTGCCAGGGAAAATGGGAAATAGGTGTGGTGATTTACTGAAGCGTGTCGAAACACACATGGAAATACAGTACGTAAGGCAACAACAGAGTTTTTACAATTGCACAAGAGTTTGCACAGCCTGAACTCTCTTAGGCAAGTTTCCTTGTGATTTTTTTTTTGAGTAGTCTTCAGGAATAGTTCTCCAGGCTCTTCTTTGGATTTTGCCTTCCTTTCTTTTATTTCATTCTCTGATCCTAAAATGCTTCAATAATATTGAGGTCCAGGCTCTGGGGAGGCCAATCCATGACTAATAGTAATGGCCAGGTATGATTTTACTGTGTTGGCGGTCTGATTGTTATGCTGAAAAATGAAGTTGTTTCCAATTATATGCTTTTCAGGTGGTATAGCATTCATAATTTCATAAATCTTGACAAGACCTGCTTCAGCCTTCTCCCTGTTTTCCTTCCTGAAGAATGCTTCTTGACAGAGAGTCTTCCATTTCTGATGAGACTTTGGCAAGCAGTAAATGGATCAACTGAAGGTCCCTGACTGGATTTTTCCCTATTTCTTCAGGACACGACTTTCAGACACTGTTTATCTGTGGCAGATTATTTCTTTTTTTGTCCTCTCCTCATCCAGATGATTTTTTAAGGACACATGGCTACAAAAAAAAAACTTCTTGGTGAATTGCTAAGACATGACTTACTTCAATAAAAGTAATGAAAACACAGTTATTGCCATTCTCCTCAGAGAGATGAAACAAAACAGAAATGTTACACAGTCTAATTAAGTCAGCAGGACTTTGTGATATCTCACGGGGAATACTTGATCTATACAAAAAGAGCTCGTCTTGGAAACAAATCCAAATTGTGTCCTTTTACCCTCAGGAAATGTGCCTGTGGAAATAACAATCAGATTAATTGCAGCGTAGGGGGGTGGGGGTACCTGCTTGTCCTCTACTCCTCATTAAACCATCAGCATAAGATCGAACATTAATTAAGAAGCCTCCCACCATCCTCTATCACTTAATCTGGGTTCAGAGGAGGCTAAGCATTTTTTTCTGCTTTGATCCAATAATGTTTGACAGCTGTCAGAGTACAGACATGCACCCTCTCCTGGGGTCTCAGAAACTCAGACTAAGAAGTAGACGGTGTCATGATTTCTGCTCCGAAAGGTTTTCCTAGGTTCCTTTTTCCTTTGTGTTTTCCATGCGTTGTGCTTTTCCTTGTTTACTTTGCTTTCCCATTCTTGTGTCTTTGTGCATTGTCCTCTCACTGACATCCTGTTTTACTTTGAAAAGTCTTCGTCTGTGCGATGCATTTTTTACTGTCATTGTCCTTTTCCTGCCTCTTTTGGTTCCCCTTCCGGCCCTAATTGAATTCATCGCTCTTGCTTTACACGCAGGTCGATGTGCATTTCTAGTCCGGTAATTTATCTTTGTTAGTGTTGTCCAGTTCTCTGAGTTTCCTGTGTATCATCTTCATCTGCCCATAATGAAGCGGGATTAGAGGCAAAGTCATTTTAGGTTTAAACCTGGGTTTTCAGGTGATTCACGTCTTACTGGGCCCTATCGCCCCATCAGTAACTTATGCTGTAAATCTAATTTGCTCCGGAGCAGATTACATTCAGTATAAGAGATCAGAACATTCCAAACCAATGCCTACCGACCAATTAATCCTCAGGAAAATGGTCTCACCATTCCTGCAAATATTTGCCACCAGAGGTTTTATTACATGCTGCTAATTCATCTTGCCTGTGTCCTGGTGCCTTACACAAGCATCTTCATTCCTATTCTCATTCATCGTCACTAGACATCAAACATATAGCGTTACCATGGTAGTCTGATTGTAAAGATATCACTTTTGCACTAGCTGTTCGTTTGACGACCTAAAAGGAAGAGTGACCTTTTGTATAATAATGATTTTTGTCTCTGAAAATCAACAGTTAAATTAGGATGAAATTATTATACGGCAGCAAAACATCAGGGATCTCATTGATGAGAATTACTTTAAGCTGAATACGGTGTGAAAATTACTTCTAATCAAAGTCTAGATTTGATGTAAATCATTTTCCTGCTGGTTACAAGGCCTGGGATGATTTTTAACCGTTCTGTCTTTCTGATTTACCTCGTTCAGTGCAGTGACCGCTCCAGAGTTGCACAAGCTTTGTTAACAATCACAGTGCAGAATCACCTCTCTTATGTCCATAATCTGCTCATCCAAAAAAGCTTGGCTTTCCTTTCCATCCCATTCCTGACCAAACCATCGTTCGTCTCGGCATTCTTAAAAGAGAAATCCTAAGGCATACTGGCCTCTTATCTACAGCCTTGTTTGAGGTTATGTATAAGTTGCAAATGAGATTCTTAGAACCTGGTTAAGCAAGTTTTTTGTTTTTTTTTATGCTTAGCCTCTTTCATGAGTCAAACATAAGCACACCATCAGGAGTGATCTTAGGATTAAGGAAACTTTGATAAATGAAGCCCCCTGTGGGCTGAATGTACAAACATCTTAACACACAGGATTCCTAGCCAAAATCAATGTTTGTGTTAAACTTATAAGTGTAAGGTGTTAAAAATTACTATGTAAAAATAAAGAACCCAGCTGAGGCCAGTGCCCACCGTGTGGTTTTAAAGAAGGGGCTATTTAAAATTGAATGGGTCTTCCTTTGCCTGTGCCCCACTAGATTAAATGGAAATCAGTCAGGCAAAGAAACAGCACTAAAAGCAGACCTCTGCCTAATAACCCTTTTTAAGGGACAGCACAACGTTAAGGCTGGGTAGATTTTGGCACAAATGCAACTTGCGGGGTTGGGAAAGATGAAGGTTTATGGGCCTTTAGTAGTAAACATGCAGTTAAGGTTGTGGAGGGGTCGTGGCCGAAAGAAACATTTACTAATAGTTTGAAAAAGGTCTCAAAGGTGCACCCACAAACTTAACGAAGACCGCGAGTGCTAAAGAGCCATTTAAAGAGAAACACAAAATGTCTTTAATTTTCTACAAATAGCTCAGCATTACCTAACCTTCAGAATGTTTTTCCAGCAACTCCACTGGTTAAACTCTTAGGTGTTAACAGCAGTTGTGGTAAATGTGGCTAACAGTTTCAAGTATGAAGGAGTCTCAGGAAAATATATATTATTCTTTTCCATCATAAATGCTATTTAAGCATCATGCTGGGTGGGTGTGACAGGTGGTGAGTGATTCCCCATAATCCCAGCAGATTTCTTACATGACATATGCCCAGACAGACACAAAAAAAAGGGGCTCTCTGCTCCCACAGAGGTGGTTTTTTAAATAAAGAAATTGGAGGGTAGTTACAGTAAATGTGCTGCTGGACTCTGAACTGTGTGATTTTGGGTTCCAGAGGTGTAGTTTTAATACACAGAACAGGTCATATCTATCATACGCACTGTGACCAAAAGGCAGCCAGTTTGGTCTGCTGGAGGACATTTTTCACAAGGAGCACTTTCGGGTTCCCGCTATAGAGAGAGTGCCATTTCTAAGATGAGCTATGAGGCTTGTGGCAGCATAACGGCTGTAATGGGGGCCCATTTTCACTCTGTTTCCATCACACACTGAAATCACACTGAGGCGCAACACATCCAGCCTTTAACAAGCACTCCAGTTTCGTTGGTTACCTGGGGTTTGGTTGAGGCCGGGGACAGCGTTGGGGGATGCTCGTTCATCACTGTGGTAACCGTCGAGGAGCCGGAGCCAAAGACACCAATGATGGGGGAAGGGGGTTCATTGGGTGGGGTCACGCTATGAGAGGGGGAGGTGAAAGAAGCAGAGGAGGAGAGAGGATCCTCGAATAGATCTCTGTCCTTCGATGCAGAGCTCAGCCCTGAAGAAAACCCTGGATAGTAAAATATATGCACAGATATATAGATATATATTTTAATTTTCAAACAAATCTGGACAGGGTCAGCAAATCAGAGCAATAGATTGACTGCTTAAGATCTGTCTAAAAATGCTTAAAATTTCTAGACTGGCGGTGAGATTGTTTCATCAAACCAAAGGAGTTCAGCTATATTTGACCTGATTTTTTCATTTTTTAAAGCTCTGTCTTTGGAAATTTCACCTCAACAGTATTACAGTGAAAGTGAATGGGATTTTATTTGTAGTGCAAAAAGGCGCAGGAATGTCACATAAAAACAAACCCAATATTAACACTTCGTTCCACAGAGGAGGTTTTGGGTTACCATGGCTAATTCTCCAGTTTCCATAAAGCAGAATTTATTCTGCATCACAAATCCAATAAAAATGCTTCTCAGGTTCATCTGTGGGCTGTCTACAGTGGCTGGGACGATGCCTCTGAGATGAAATGTTCCCGCTGTTATACGGGGTGAAGTTCTGAATTCTGCTAACAGCACACCAAACACTTGAATTCACCTAGAGACATAAGTGCTAAATGAGAGAATGTCACATGGTACCACATCTACATCGATTTTCTTCTTAATATCTGAAAGCAGTGTGTATTATGTCACATTATGCCACATTTACAAAACTTTCCAAGTGTAATTGTCATTAATTTAGGTTCAAAGCTTAATAGATTTGTCCGGGTCCAGACCTCTAAAACTGTCCACTTGATCAAACTGACCAATTTGTCCAGCATTATGACATGTAACAGTGGTTCCTAATGTAAGGTGAGAACAATTGTTCCATTGAGCACCATGGGAAGAATAACAGTCAACACCGTGCCCAAGCTTCACGGCAAGTATACTTTTAAAAAAAAGTCCTACTGCTTGTTTTTGGTGCCGCTGAGGCATGACCAAAGCAAAGATATTGACTCATTAAAGTTAAAAAAAACCCAAACATATTAGCAATATTACTAGAAACATTTACAATGACTTTTTTCCGTCCAAGTTCCCAAGTCAGTAGTGTGTTAGTATACAACAATATCAGACCGTGATACTAAAGCAGCTTATGTCAAGGGTCGCGCTGCTGTGCAGGCAGGAAGGAGGAAGGACCCCAAATGCAGACTCCGGGAATGTGCTTTTCACACACACTTTTATTCACACAAACCACAGAAACAAAAAACAGGAACTCTCCTCGGGAACACACACTGGATAGGGAGAGACGCAGGGAAGACAGCAGGGCAAAACCACAATGACGCAACAACGAGGCACAGAAAACACCGGACTTAAATACACATGAGGGAACACAGGTGATGCACATTACACAGACGAGACAGGAGGAAGCAAAACTGAACAGGACCCACAGAGACCACAAGACTATCAAAATAAAACAGGAAACACCAGGTCTTCTGTGTAAAGGTTCTTGTTGTTTGTCCAGTACTGGAAACCCTGGCAATCAAGGATAATAAGTGGAGAGTCTGATGTATAAAAGGTCTTGAATAATCAAGCTCCATCTTATCTTAAAGACCTCATAGTACCGTATCACCCCAATAGAGCACTTGGCTCTCAGACTGCTGGCTTACTTGTGGTTCCTAGGATATTAAGAGTAGAATGGGAGGCAGAGCCTTCAGCTTTCAGGCCCCTCTTCTGTGGAACCGGCTCCCAGCTTGGATTCAGGAGACAGACACCCTCTCTATTTTTAAGATTAGGCTTAAAACCTTCCTCTTTGATAAAACTGATAGTTAGGGTTGGATCAGGTAACCCTGAAACCTCCCTTAATTATGCCGCAATAGGCCTAGGCTGCTGGGGTTTCTTCTTCACTCAACTCTTTTCACTCTGTTTATACCCCACTCTGCATTTAATCATTAGTTATTATTAATCTCTGGCTCTCTTCCACAGCCTGTCATTTGTCTTGTCTCCCTCCTCTCAGCCCCAACCAGTCACAGCAAATGGCTGCCCCTCCCTGAGCCTAGTTCTGCTGGAGGTTTCTTCCTGTTAAAAGGGAGTTTTTCATTCCCACTGTTGCCAAATGCTTGCTCATAGGTGATTGTCTGATTGCTGGGGGTTTCTCTGTAGTATTGTAAGGTCTTTGCCTTACAGTATTAAGTGCCTTAAGGTGACTGATGTTGTGATTTGGTACCATATAAATAAAATTGAATTGAATTGAATGCATGCGTAGTATTGTTGCTAGAAGTTTCCATCCACTCATCATGGGCATGAATGTCATGGTAATTTGGGCTTTTAGGCACTTTTGGTAGCCATCAGCAAACTTCTGGCTTAATTCTGGCTCAGTATTTGGTCACTCTTCTTAACAGAATAGGTGGAGTTCATTTAAATTGGCTGGTTTTCTGGCACGGACTCAGCTTTTAAGCATAGTCCACTGGAGGACTATTTTGGCGATAGTCTCTGACAAACCTCGCTCTGTGAGTGAATGTCATCTGGAAGTTTGGTTCCAGACTGTGGAGACATGGGATTGCCACTGTTTGCAGAATATCATCTCCATATCTCTCTGCACTGAGATTGCTTCAAATGATGACAAATCTCATTGTCATCACCTGGGGTACCAGAAGCTCAAAACGAGTCATTATCAGAATAAGCTATTTGGCACTGGCAAAGAAGATTTGGCAAGTTTTGGGCACAACGCACATGCTCAATCCACATTTTCCTCACTAATTTGGCATCATTTAAGGGGACATAAACAGGCTTTCAAACAGTATAAGAAGCATCGTTACAACAAAGAAATAATCAACCAAACACAAATTTCCTTAATTTCTGTGCTAAATTTATATATTTGAGTCTGTATGCAGACTTTTGACCCTGTGTTTATTTGAGAAAATCCTGAATAAATTCAGTCTTGCACCCAGTCCTTGTTTTTTAATGTCATTAATGATATATGCTGTACAATCATTCCACCTTGGAAAAGGAACAGCTCAAAGAAACCATTAAAAGACCCAAATTATCATGACATTCATGCCCATGATGAATGTATGCAAACTTCTGACCACAACTGTATGTCTGGGTTTATGGTAAGCTCACCTTTTCTGTGTCGCCCCTTGTCACGCCTGCTCCCTTGTCTCCTGTGCTCAGAATGATGTCCATGTCCGTGCCCTCTAACCTTGCGTGTTCCTACAAGGTGGTTCTCCTGGACCTGGGATGGACTCTTCACACTCATTCGAACTCTGTCCCTTCCCGGCCCCATCTCCAGTCTCACTGGGCTGAGACCTTCCAGGCCTGTCCCATCATCCTCAGGCCTACCTAAGGGGTGCAGGGGCCTGTGGGAGAGCAGCCCAGCTCCACCTTTGGCACCCCGGGCCCCCTGGCTACCATGCCCTCTGCGGTTCCTGCTGTAACCGTGGCCCTGTAGACCTTGCGAGGGGTACTGTAGGGCATTGCTGCCACCTGCTGAGGTCTGCACCTGCCTCCTCTTGCCATGAGGAACTCCGTGCTCAGCACTGTGTGACAGCGACAGGGTGGCAAACAGCAGCAACAGACTCCAGGAGAGAGCCATTGTCCGTCCAGCACAATGCCACCTGCTGGGAAGAGAAAATATTTCTCAGTGTTGCACATCCCGTATTCAGCGGTGAATTCAGATTTCATCGGATTTGTCACAAAAATCTAAAAGTTACATTTAGTTTTTGTGCATTTTAAAAATGAATTTGAATTAGTAAACTGTAAAGTTGATATTTGAGGTTTTGATTAAGATGTATGTAAGCTTCATTTCTGATCAGTTATGGGCTCTTCAGTGTCCTGTAACTTTTTCTTAACAATCATCATTTCCTTCAGTGGCATATCTTTCTGGAAAAATATCAGATACATAATAATTGCAACTTCCTTCAAAGGGGGCATCCCTCATTTACCTCTGACTGTCTGCCTTTTTGTGCTGAAGGCAAAGTTGGAGACCACATGTCCTTAACGTGTACTTCACTCTGCTCAGAGGTGATAGAGAGATGCGCATAAGGTTGTTCTTTTAATTCATTCAAGTACCTCTATGCCGTACTCATTATGAGATGCTGCAGTGTGCGCATTCTTCATCACTGCCTATTCAGTGGTCTCAAGAGCTCTCCAACCATACCTTTCAGCACAAAAGTCAACACACGTGTGAGGTGTGACTATGAGGTTCTTTATATCTGCACTGGCACGTCATCCAAATGTGAATTAAAACAGCTGCGTAAAGCTTATTTTTACACATTCACCGCACCCCTGGACTTTTTTAGACATTGTGCGACAGCTGTGCGTGTCAGAGTACAAATATCCAGCACAGTCAGATTGGACACTAAGCAGCCTTTACCCTGCCAGCTTCAAAGGCCTGTGTGATAGTCACTTGTTGGGATTTCTGCCAGTGTAAGAATAGCACAGGTAATACTCGGGTGAGTTCACATCCTGTGTCCTGCCTCCTGCAGGCTCTACCCATGCAAACTATCTCGCCATCAATTAGATAGCAAAACAATGACAATAACAACTCGTGGCATATCATACAAGTCTGCAGGCCATATTGTTATTTCTAAACATGGTATGGTTTGTTTTCTCCTCCACTTAAATAGGCTAACACAATCCATTGCCACAGACATACAAAATGCCATTATGGTGCTCTGACAGGTGACTCCTTTGTGTTAAAAGACAAACAGCAGTGCAGGGCATATAGAAAATCAATGAGAGAAAGTATTGAGCTGTTGGTGATGGCAGGCACATGTGCTGTGTGTGTGTCTCTGAGGTGGAGTTGGGGGGGGGGTGTTGATAAGGTCTCAGTTCTTTCATCACAGTGACACACATGCATGAAGCTGAAAAAGCACACCCCTGGTTTTAAAGTCGGTTATTTAGCTGTTTCTAAAAGCAGCACACAGGTGCCAGGTTGTGTGGGCGAGCGCGGTGGAGAGGACGCTAGTGATTTCAGGGGAAGTTTGCATTGTAAGTGCCGGCGTCACCCCCGGGGGGGATTTAGAGGCAGACGGCATCTGCTGGCCTCCGGGAGTTCGATCAGTTGTGCAATTTGCGAACAAGAGCGTGAGGCTGGCCACTGAGGTGAGACCTTTATCGTCAAACGGGCCTTCAGAGTGTCGAAGGGGAGGGTAATCAGCTGTGTCTCACACATATATAGTGTTTAGCTGGGGATGCACTCTGTCTAGTTGACACATGAATTGATGCTGGTGTCAAGTGGCCTGGGTTTTATCTGGCCAAAGTGGTGATTTAGAAGGGAAAACAAACAAAACGTTTAAAGTTAACCGAGGTGCAAGGCAATGAAATTAGAGGATTGTGTAAGGGATTACATCTCCACAGTCCTCAGTACACATTTATCAGAATAATGGCTAGGCATTTTGGGAAATGTGCCTTCCTGCCAGGAGTAATAAGTGATACCACTCTTGTCAGTCACCAGTGAGACATGCTTGTCTGTTTAGCTTATAGCTAAATAGAATTCCCCATTTGACTTAATTACACCTACTTCATGCAGTAATTGCCCAGTTGTGTGGAGGCAAGAAAATAGATGTTACTTTTATCTGTAACTCTTACTTTAGTTGCTTACACAATTACCTCTTTCGCTTTTTGTTTATTGGAACAGTTGAGTGACAGTAGCAATAGCGGTTTGTTGTCCTGATGGTCTGTGTTTAAGGTGTAATCTTGTTTTTCTGCTTTCTTTTTGTTTTAGGGGCTTTTATTGTGTACATGCTTTTATGTAGCAGGTTTAGACTGACCAAATCCATCCATCCATCCATCCATCCATCCATCCATCCATCCATCCATTTCTTAGCTTGTTATACAATTCATGGTATGGAGGGATTGGAGCCTATCCCAGCTGTCATGGGGAAAGAGGCAGGGTACACCCTGGACCAGGTTGCCAGCCAATGAGAGGGCTCCAAATAAACCAATGAAATAAAAAATTTAAAAAGTGCTCACAAAACCATCATTGAGTCTTGTATACGGTCTATGCAATCAGCCTCGCAATGCATTCTGGTACCTTCCTCTTGCACCCGGTGAAACATCAAATTCCCCGCTTCTCATTTGCATAAACTTATTGTCTTCACTAGGCACAACAAAACCCTCCAGTGCGACTTGGCTGTGACTGAAATTGAAGACAGATTCCGCAACTACATTAATTATTTAGAGATCAAGAGTGAAAAAGGTTTCTATTCATTTTATAAGAGAAAGCCTGCAAATGAGCTGCCATAGTGATCTGATGTGAAATCTGTGAGCCGCTCATTTTTTCTTTAGTTAGGTCACCTGCATGTATGTGCACATCTTTAGTTTTATATTTTATATAGGACACAGCATAGCAGGAGGACATAAAAAAGGACAAGGGGAGACAGTAAAAACACACCAGGTAATGAGGGGGGAGACATAGGTGGGATACACAGTGGGAAGAAATCAGGGAGGTAAACTAGATACAAGCACAAGAGACAAAAGTCCATCAAAGTAAAACCAAAGGAAGTAAGAGACAGACTCACACAAACAAACTTGATATAGAGGCAAAAGACAAACACAGAGACAAAACTGAAGGAACAGAATGGGAATACAAAAGGGGACTAATGAACCTCTACTCAACAAAGCTAAGAAGGGACTAATGCACAAAATAACACAGCCTCATAAGCACAGGGGACATGAGATCAGACCACTAACAGAAGACTCTAAAGCTTGGACACAAATCCTGTCTCAAAAACAAACCGTGAATCCACCAAAACACAAAACCCTCAGAGTCTCAAAGACACACACATGACACACAATCAAGATTTTGAAACACTTCTTCACATCAATCCCGCCTGATTCTCCACTGACAGGCATTAAAAGATAAATGCATTTATTTCATACCTCTATCTACATGTCTAATTTAGGAGTTTAACACCCACATCGTTTGCAGGATAAGAAATAACAAAATCACCTGAACTGGAGGTAAAGGGGGAAGCAATAGCAA
>JAMQGT020004529.1:0-11009 GCA_024447675.2 Pterophyllum scalare
TATGTAGTTTTACTTGGTTCGTTACGTATTGCTAGCCTTAATCTTAATCTATCTTCTGCTGCCTGCAAACATCTGTAACAGATTTGTGTGTGTGTGTGCGCGCGTGTGTGCGTATTCATATTTTTCAGGATGAAATCCAGCGATTGTATTTTTATAAACATGCAAATATAGTACATTAACATTACCACAACATCAAAGGACAATCCTGGTTTGAAATATTTGGAGGTTTTCTTGAAGTGGATGGTGTAGGGTGACGTGACAATCTGGATACCTGTTAGCTCTGCCTCTGCCATTTCACTTCCTGTACAAGCAGTTACATTAAATACATTATAAATGATTATTAGCACTTTAAACGCACAATGAAGACACAAGTAAAGCTTTCAGGGATACTGGAGTATATAAAGGCACTGTAGAGGCTTTCAGTGCAGTATTTCAATAACTTTGGATGTCTTTAAATGCATTGTTTCTTCGTGTATTAATAGCAAATACACTAGTATATTAATTTTGATTATTGTGCAAATAAATACAAAATATGTAATAAATTTAATATTATGTCATAAATGCTATGATTACAGTAATTCAAAAAAATACAAAAAAGTGACATTTTATATATTTAAAATACATTTTTAATATGTATGGTTAATTGATATCCTCAAAACAATGTATAACTTTTTTTTTAAAGATATGCAATATAAAATACAGTGAGCATGATATATAATAGAATGTTGGCAGTATTTGCTCACAATCAGAATAAGAATAAGTCAGAAGTATTTCTATTGTATGTTAGTTTGTTCATTAATGCACCACACTGCAGAAAATAAAAATATATGTGCAATAAATGTGATATTGTGATCAGTTTAAATATTAATTCACTTTTAATTGCACTTGTAGGAACAGTAAATTATAAGCACTTTTTATGCTTATGATTCAGTCTTAAATAAAAATCCCAGCTCGCCCACTACGATGTCCGGTTGGTTAGCCATCACAAGTTTGCCTGTCTGTATCTGGAAGTCTCACAGGATCTTAGCTCTCTTATTCTGGACCACCCTTGGGGGTGTGTCCCATTTTGACCTCGGGACTTCGCAGGTCGAAATACTCGAGCACAAGATGTTCCTGTATACTATGTTGGCCACTTAGTGATGGTGTTCCATGTATGCCCTGCCTTGCTAGCATCTTGGACCCTGCTGTTATGTGCTGGATTGTCTCCAGGGGCATGTCTGCACAGCCTGCACCTGGGGTCTTGCCTGGTGTGGTGGACCCGGGCCTTCTTCTCTGAATACTTGTGCTCAGAGCTCGCTCCTGTGCTGCCATGATTAGTGGCTCTGTGCTGTGAGTCCAGCCTTGTACAGCCATTGGTAGGATTTCTCTTATGTCGGCCACTTCTGCTATCTGCTGGTGGTACATGCCGTGCAGAGGCCTGTCCTTCCGTGATGGTTCCTGTTCTTTCTCCTCTTCTTGCTCAGGTTTCTGCTGCCTAAGATACTCACTAAGCACCTGATCCTTTGTGACCATCTTCCTGATATACTCATAGGTCTTTGTTGTTTTGTCTAGGATAGTGGTTCTGACACTCACTAGTCCTCAGCCTCCTTCCTTCTGCTTAGCGTACAGTCTCAATACACTCAATCAACACACTCACACCAAGTCAGGAGTCCTGGTCTACAGCTCTATCAACCAGGAGCTGGTACTTTGGCCCTCTGGGGTTCTTCCCAATGACCTTCTGAGCTGTGCTTACGTAATGATTCATGTGCCTACTTAGCTTGGTTGCGATTACACCTGAGGGAGAGGCAGGTGATCGGGCTGTCATTGGATGGTGTGGTACCCTGTAGAAATCCTTTATGATAAGTATTGCTCTGCCCTGTGTTAGTCAGTCTGGATGAGTACCTGCTATTAGCAGCCGCCTCAATTTGTACTGCCAGGCATCCATGAAGTGATGTTAGCTTCAGCAGGCGTGGATCAAGTCAGATCCTGGTGCTATCCAGGTCTTCGCTCCGGAGAATTGCTTTTGGATGTCTTTGTAATGTTGACTGGCTATTGCTCTGTGAGGCTGCTGTGGTCTCCTCTTAGGTCCACTAGCCACTTGGCGTTGGTGTTGTGCAAATGTGGGAAACAAATACTTTGTCTTTGCCATGTCCACTGGCCCACATTGCACTGAGTTGCTGCCATGTGATTGGTTGATTAGATATTTGTGTTAACAAGCAGTCTAACAGTGGTACCTAGCAAAGTGGCTGGTGGGTGAGTTTCTTCTTACTGAGAGCATTTCTGTGGCACACCTCTTTAAACACCAATTAAAAATTGTGTTAGTTGTGTTAGGTATACTACTATAATTATGTGTAATTCTTGATATTTTTAATAACACTCACATGCTCTCTTCCTCCATTTCTTACCACTGTCTGTCAGCACATTGACAGCTGCAAATATAGAGCTCCCCACGAGGTTGTAGATGTTTTCAAAGGTCTGATTGATGTGCTCTTTCTTCAGTGTGATACTTCCTACGCCATTCTCAATCTAAAGTGACATAACGCACAATATTGGTGCTTTGCGTTATCTGGGTGTAAATATTGCAGCTCAAATCCAAGCAGAAAATATTTGTACTTGTCTTGGCATGTGTTTTAAAGAGAAAATGTACACAAGAGAAAGAAACAAGAAGGCACACAACAATGATAAAGTGTGAGTACGTACCGACACTTTTTGAAGCGAGGCAGTCAAACTTGTCTTTTGATCCTGATGTACGACTCCAAATACCCCATAGGCTGACCCGTCCACCTCTTCACCAAACAGATAGCTAAAGCCAAAAAATGTTTATGCTCAAAATATAAGCATCAAAAACCCACCGCCCTGGTATCTAAACATAAAGAAGCAGAAAAAAATACTTTAAACAAGCACCTGCAGTCTACAGACTATGTACGAATTTTACGTACGTTGCTTTGATGTTTATAGTGAGCTCGTCACTGTCCACATAGAAGAAGGGACTTTCACGTGTCAGTTTCACCTCAAAATTGGGCAGCACTGAAAAATTGATTGCATTTTATTGTATGGTGAAAACAAAGTTAAATGAGAGTAAAATTATTATTGTACAGGTTTGTGGTGGCGAGGTGTGGTTTGGGGCATGGCTGCAGGGGAGAGGTGGGCATCACAAGGTTATAAAAGGTAAACAGGCACTGTACATTATATATATATATATATATATATGTATATATATATATATATATATATATATATATATATATATATATATATATATATATACATATATATATATATATATATATATATATATATATATATATATATATATATATATATATAAAACTTACCATAGTCCTTGACTTCAAATTCTGCAGAATAGCTCAGCTGTGGTTTAGTGTGGAACCTTGCTGTCACTGTCCACAGTCCAGTGCTTTGAGCAGACAGACAGACAAACATACACTGAGCCAGGATGTTTTTATTTACTGCTGGGATTTGGAAGCATGATTTAATAACATCACAATCTTGGATGACATTGTGACACAAATGTGACATGCAAACATTCAGTCTTAAGTGCACATACAGCAAGAATGCGCTTACTTTTCAGTGAAGCAGGGCACATCTTGTTTGCAGATACTAAAATTCTTGACTAGTTACACTAATTAGCTCTTAAATATAATTATACAAATTTTGTGGTAAAAACATCAGAAAAAGTGAAAAAAAATGTCTTAAAGGGGTTGTTAAATGGATTGAATACAATCAATAAAATTATACTGTAATGTTTGTGAACTCTTGTACTTTTGTAAAATCATCCATTTCTAATATTTAATTTATTTTTTTTCAAATTAGTTTCTAAATGATCTGTTCACTTCTTTGGGAAAAGTCAGGGAAAAGTAAATGGATAAGCTGCCTGTAAAATTCAACGACACAAAAGATGGCACATTGGCTGAACATTACTTGTAAACATCAGCATTTTAATATGTATGTTAGCACTTTGTTACTTATCTAAAAGCATCACTAATATATCACTTTAAAAAACTGAAAAAAATGGAAGAAATAAACAAACAAACAAACAAAAAATACCTGACAATTTCAGTAAGTTGAAAATGGCCAGAGTGGATCCCTGATGTCACAGAAACTCTGTCAAGTTGGAAAATGATGCCTTCAGGGTTCTAAACAAGAAAAAAAAATACTGTGTGTATATACATATATACACACATACACACACACACACACACACACACACATATATATATATATATATATATATATATATATTTTTTTTTTTTTTTAACCAAAAAATCTAGGAAATGCATTCTTACTTTGGATTGTCATTTCTCTATAGTGTGTTTAGTGTGTTAGCCTGATTGACTCTGTCTCAGTTTAACCTACTATCCACTGAGAGGTGGGCGGAGTGGGTTTCATAGCATGTCAAGTTGAGTCTGTCAAGCTCAGGGCTTTGTAAATGTCAGTCATACTATCTGGATGTGAAAAACAACAGAGTCAATGTAATATAACTACAAACTCTACACACCATTCCAATGTCCCCCAAAACTGACCAAATAACAATTTTAATCCCCAAATTAAACATAGTTTAATTTTAATAGTCGGTCGTTTTTTCCCTTCTTGCCGATGATAGCGGTTTAGCTTCTATAAAAAAATGACAAATAGCTTTTATCTAAAAAGTAAGCTCTACAATATCACAGTTCTTCTTAGATAAAAGATAAAAAGCAATACCACAAACTGGATGGCAACAGAAGCATCACTTAAGGTGTAATTATTTCTCTCCACAGGTTCCATGTTAGGGGTCAGCGCAAACAGCCTGTAATGAACTGAAAGAAAGGTTATTCAATATACATTTAACTCTGTGAAACTCTTTGAATTTTTCAGCTGCATGAAACATTAGTGGGTGTAATGTGTTACAAAGAAACAAATCAACAAAAGAGGCATTAATGTAATCATGTTGCACTTTTTCTGTTATGCAGTACTGAATCCAGAACACATTACAGCCACAAACATAGCATGGCTTGGTTACAAAGGTTCTTCAACAGCAACTCCGATTCCAAAAATAAACCCATATTTTAATCGCAATAGAACATGGAAAACATATCATATGTTTACATTAAGAAAACGTGCAATTTAACAAAAGGTAATTTTGAATTTGAATATATTTCTAAGATAACACTTTAAAAAAAAGACCCTGCACGTACTGTACTGAAGGAAGATTTCACCTATTTTCAACAGACTTTCAATTATCTCTCTTTATATAATAATTACATAATTATATTATATAATTATATTCTCTTTACTGAGAATTATTTATATACTGTAGTTGTTCGCTAAAGCCTTGAGACGACTGCTTGTTGTGATTTAGTGCTATATAAATGAAACTGAACTGAATTGAACATCCAGGGACTCAAAGAACTTCTAGAGCAACATTTGGATTTTCCTCGTTCCAGCTATGAAGACCTGAACAATGCCCCTTTTCTCTCATCACAAGCCGCTGTTGGAACAAAACAAAAAAAGGAAAAGCCAATGCAAACAGCTCAGACTGAACAACTCCAAAGAGTTCTGATGTTCCTCTTTACATTCAGAATGACTAAGAAGACAGAGGCATTTTACCATCAAGCCTCCCACCCTCACAGAAAGTGGCAGTACTGGACTCACCTTTGCTGTTGGGTGTGTAGAGGGTCTTGTCTGTCTGGATAAAGATGTATCCAGAGTGGAATGACACTAGGACAACTTTCTCCAGTTCCACATCAGGGAACCGAGCTTGCAGGTAAACATATTGCTTCCGTTGTGGATCCCTACTAAAGTCTTCAGTGGGGATCTTAGACCAGTGTGAAGAAACAGTGCAATAAGGTGTAAGTGCTACAGCCACTTCAGAAAGTCACACCTTTACTTTTTGTACACGTAAAACCTCGTTCTGTATTTTGCTGGTTGTGATTATGCAACAATTGAGGGTGTATAGATCCAAAGATTTAGCTAGCAGTGAAACCAATTAACAGTAACACAGATTTCCATATGTCTACATTACCTTAATTTGTCCAAAGGTCTGAAATTTGTTTGCACTGGTGAGGTTCACAGATGTGGATGCTAGCTCTCTGGATTTGGTGGGATAGCTCAGTACACTAATTTTAACCATTAAATGGCTTTCATCAGTGCAGTCCTGACACTCCACAAAGATGTTCTGTGTTGTTCCTACCCCCAACAAGTTGGGGGCAGACATCACCTTCCTATGGAGCAATAGGAGAGAAATGGAGATAAAAAAACAAAAAGATTCTAAGAACAGGCAACCACACTTTGACCACTGTTGTTTACCGCTGACAAATATACCCATTTACTTTTATTTGTTTTTTCACAACAGCTGACGGGATGTTCTGGTTTACCAAAATTTGCCAGATTTTCTTCTGCTTCAACCTGGACTTTACACGTAATGAGTGATCCAATGAGCATCTTGGCTAAGATCCATACTAAGTCAATATAATATTTAACCACTATTCCCATCATTGTTTATGAATGAGTCAACTAAAAAACAAGCCTAGTTAACTTCCAACAAAATGTTGATCTATGTAACAGAAACAGCAAGAAAACAAAAGAAAAAAGACTCCTGATTATGTTAATAACAGATTGAAAGTCTTCGATCTTATCAGGTTAACGGGAAAAGGAGGTAATCCCCGATCTATTTGTCTTTAGTTTTTGGCAGCTGTTTAAAAACGTTTTCTGAAACGCTTTCATGGACAGAGTTTTCAGACTACGACAGTTTTTGTTTGAGATGTAAAAATCTACTGCAACACAATCTACCTTTGCACTGCAGCAGTGTCCCACATTTGATATTGTGTTGTGCAAATAAACATTACAGAAAATATTAATAATACCAGTAACATAACATACAAGAAATTCATGCCATTATTGTAAAGAAAAGCATTTCTAAACCACAAAGGCTTGTAAACTTGGAGTTTGGACTCTACTTACATTGGAGAGCCATCAGTCAGAGAAATGAAGGATAAAAAGGTCAGCGAGGCCGACAGCCAAACCCGAGTCCCGTATGCCCCCCTGCCCGATCCCATATCTACTCTTACCATACTACTCCACTGCATTTTAATGCCCTCCTTCTGCACTTCGACTCTGACCTACAACAGTTTGATCCAATCAGTTTTGATTAGGTAAAAAATCATTAGAAATGCCAAAAGCGTGAAGCTTTGCATACTGGTTCATTTAGCTATGCTCTCATTTAAAATAAGAACACACACCATCTGACCACTATAGTAGCCACTATGTGGTTTTCAAAATTTAACGTATGCCGATAAGATGCTGAATCTCCAATAAATAGAAGAATATTATAATAAAGGAATATTATCTGACGCTCCTGGCGTTGTTTGGACTTTAAACCTGTTCTTTGTTGCAAGTCTGGTCATTTTTGCATAAACATGAAAAAAAAAAAGACTGGCTGAACCTAACCTCAAAGACCATTTTGATTATGGAAACATTATATTTAAATTGTATCTATAAATATAAATCATCAGATGATGATAGTTTTTCATGGGGGGGGGGGATTTCTAAAAGACAAAGTGCCAGTC
The DNA here is from genome assembly GCA_024447675.2 of Pterophyllum scalare. Lineage (NCBI taxonomy): Eukaryota > Metazoa > Chordata > Actinopteri > Cichliformes > Cichlidae > Pterophyllum > Pterophyllum scalare. The sequence continues at coordinate 7,545 of JAMQGT020004529.1, forward strand.
TCAGTTCACATGTGATCTGCTTTTAAAGAAAGGGCATAAAAAAATCTACCATCATGTAAACTTTAACTTTTTCATATTCTGAATGCTTTTTACTTGGTGTCCTGCATGACGAGCAGCTCCGTCAGCGGCAGGCTGCTTCACCCAGGTGGTCCGACGTTGATATCACAGGTTGTGTCTCCCTGATGTGTTCAGCCCTGTTCTCATTAGAACTCAGCAGATGTGCCCTAAGTTATCCAGTGGGCACTCTGGGGACACCCACACATACTTTAGAGCTCAGCCAAGAAGCAAATGAGGGAAAAAAAACTTTAGATCTTGAAATCATGTATTAGCAAAACATTTTTAAACATAAGGAAATTATATCTTGGGTAGAATACAGTATTCCATATTCCACCTTCTGCTTTCTCCCCCATACTGCTGATGTTAAGAGTCTCTCCCAAACCCAGCAAGCTATGGCAGATACAGTATTAATACTATTATTAAGTATTAAAATGAATGAAACAAGCAGAAATGGCAAGTGACAAAAAAACAGTTACTTGGCGAGATGACATTGAGGCTAACCTGGAGCAGCAGCTCACAGTTACTGTTGATTCATGAGCTGAAACTTTGGTTGGAGCTAAATGAAGAAGCCAGGCTGCCCTCGTCAGTAGAAGGTCTGCTGCCCTTCATGACTGAAGGAGCAAATATCCGGAGAATATTTCTGCCTTGCTTACATTTACAAAAACATCTTTACTGAGTGAACACACACATATACAGACACACACGCACACACACACACTGATATTACAACAGAGAGAGAAGTGATACTTGCAAGCGGCACTAAAAGGAGGCAACGGAGATTGTCCAGGAGACAGACACAATGAGAGGGGAAGACGTCAATATGTGCCTCTGTGTGTGGACGCGCTGAACATATCCTTATAAAAAACTGGCTCTATCATTATATGGTTAAATATTTTATTTTTATCATCTCAGTATTGCTATCTTTTTAATTATTTTTCACTACTTTTCTGTTTAAGGTGTGATTTTTTATTTTTTTTTGGTGCTCCTTGCTGCGGGTCTAATAAAGGATTACCTTATTAGATATCAAGGTGAACAGTATCATAATGTGATGACCCTTTTCTTGATTAAAAACAACAAAAACAGATGATTCACTGGGCTTTAACAAATAGATTTCACTTTGAATTTGTCACCTACTAAGGGTGGGTGGCAAACTACATAACTCCTTCCATGAGTGCATCTGCATGAACAGGAAATGTAAAACCAGCAGGTAACAAGTCACACAAAGAACCTCATTTGGATATTATGTTTATTAATTATTTCAGATAAAATACAGCAACACAATTCACTTTTGTTGACAAGGACAATATGTGCTAGTAAAACAATTTATCGCACTAGCGTCTAAATATCTGCAGATGATATTTTTATTTATTTATTTTTAGTTTATTGTGGTCACTGCACTGCTTTATACCACGAGACTTCACTCCACACTAACCTTTATTTCGCTTTAATTCAACTTTAAGTTAGCGCATATATGTGCATTTTAATCAACAGCTGTGCTGTAATATTAGGACTTCTGCATCCATATCAGAACCCAGTGTGACACGGGCCTCCCATGGTCTGGAACACATTTTTAATTATTAAAAATGTTTTAATTCTGAATAAATTTTCCTTCAAAGTCGTAGGTGTGTGCTAAGCTAAGTCAGCTTCACTTTCTTGGACATCCATGGTATCTGTACACGCTGACCAGCTCTTCTATTCCCAAACAGACTGATCGATATTGTCCAGTCTGGCACTCGGCAGGTGTGGGCCAGTACTCGATCCAGCTCCTCTCACCAAGCACATACTGGTATCTGAGCAGGGCAGAGTACAAAAAAAAATGGGTCTTCACATCAATCATCAAAAATCAGAAATATCATATGAATAGTTTGCATTCCTGCATCACAAAGAAAACCTTGTGCAATCAGAGCTCTGCATTGCTGAACACTCTGATCAGCAACGTTATCACATTACCCTGAAACCTCATTTCATCATGTTGTTTGTTTGTTATTGGTGTCATACAGTGCAGAGGTGAAAAGACTGTTGCAAATTGGTTTCATTGTAATTAAAATCGGGTCGTAAAAAGTAATCTTTTTGAAGAACGAGGCTCTTAAACACTTTCCTAATGACGGAGCTGTAAAAACCAGATCTGCTTAAGAGTAAAGGAACTACAAATAAGTGGTTCTTTAAAGGGAAAGCTTTAAGTTAATTAAAACAGTCTCCAAATTGTAGACCCATTTATTCAGCATATTCAGTGAGAAGTATGTGAAAATGTATTCATTTTCAAAAACAGTTTAATCTATAAAAGGGTGACAAACTAAAGAAAAATCAACATAAAGTCTATTTGACCTCTTCCCTACTAACCTAGGACTGGTTTCAAGCATTTTCACTGAACAATGAAAGAACCATCAAATAATTTGCCCCAAATTTCAAACTACTGACACAAATGTCTATGTGAGAAATAACTGCAAGCAATTCACCAGTGCGCCAGCCCGATCTGTGCTTTAGAATATCTTAGCATAAATTTTCTTCCAACGTAAATCACTCCAACTTGTATTATGTGGTGACGTTAGGCTCTCAAGCCTGTTGTAATAGTTCTGGCCGCCATGTTGGTGGAAAATAGTCACCACATTGTGCAAGAGCAGCTTCAGTGTACACTGATTCTACAAGTCTGTGAACACCACTAGAAGGATGCAAAAACCACTCATACAATAATAGCACGACACTATCTATTGATTTTCAGTTATGCTAAAAAAAACAACTGTCCAGAACACCCCACCCCTTAATTGTGGGGTTAATCATTTAGGTTTTCTCTTTAATTTGTCACAGTGCCTATGTTCTTCATTATCTTCATTATCTTACTGCTGTGTTTTTTTTTTTTAAAACCACATCTAACAGAACTTGCAATGCAGGCATACCTGCTCAAGTATAGTTCAGGCAGCCATCTTTAAACACTATATTACCAAATATATTCACTCACCCATCCAAATTACTGGATTTAGGTGCACACCGCCACTGGACTCTAGAGCAGTGAAGACGTGTTCTCTGACTGCATGTTCTCCAATGTAAAGTGTGGTGGTGGTGGTGGTGGTGGTGGGGGGTATGGTGTGGGTGTGTTTTCAGGAGTTAAATGGTAAATGGACTGGTTCTTAAATAATGCTTTTCTACTCTACTTGGAGCACTCAAAGCACTTTATACAACATGCCTCATTCACCCATTCACACACATTCATACAAGCACTTCTTTCTATCTAACATTCACACACATTCATACTCTGACAGTTGCATCGGAGAGCAACTTGGGGGTCAGTATCTTGCCCAAGGATACTTTGGCATGCAGACTGGAGCAGCCAGGGATGGAACCACCTACCACCATAGTTAGTAGGTGACCTGCTCTACCTCCTTAGCTACAGCCACCCCTTTAGCCCTTAGT
>JAMQGT020004530.1:0-13560 GCA_024447675.2 Pterophyllum scalare
CTATGTGTAACCTTACTTCGTTCAGTTACGTATTGCTGACTGACAAAATGTACAAAACTACAGATTAGCCTAATCTTGAAAATACAGCCAGGAAGCCACCCTCCCCTTACAAACACACACACACACACACACACACACACACACACACACACACACACACACACACACACACAGACGGAGCATTTACATTGTAATTACCCCTGAGCCTCTCTCTGGGTCCCTGTGGGACCTCAGGCTGAAGACGGTCTCAGAAGAGTCCCAGTTGTCCCATTGAGAAGATCATTAGCCTGGTTAGAGTAATCCACAACAATTTGTGTGTCTGTGTGTGTGTGTGTGTGTGTGTGTGTGTGTGTGTGTGTGTGTGTGTGTGTGTGCGCGTGTGTGTGTGCACCCATGCGTTAAGCGGTTGTTAAATGGACTCCATAGCCTTTAGTGTCCGTGGACATTAGCTTTATTGGTGTGATCTGAAAAGTTATTTAGTGACAGCTGGGATTTCCCTCCCTTGGGATGTAGCTGCTGACGACTCATGATAGCAGACATGAATGAAAGAGGAAATAGGCGTTAAATTGAAAGACCTGGAAAACTGCCGGGAAGAAAAACACCCTGAATTAATTAAAAACAAAACAAAAACCCGCACACTTAAAAAATTTATAAAAGTTATTTGTGTTGTGGAGTTTTCTGTCCCTTTATTTTAGAACTCTTCAGAATAATAGAAATAGTCTTGTTTACTTTTTTATTTTATTTTGGTTAAAACATTTTAATAAATATTTGCCAAATTTAAAAAATTGGAAATATGTTAAACCACAATAGTTCAAACATGAGGCATTACAGAGACCCAACATAAATGAAATTAGCTTCAGTCTTTGCTGGCGAATACACCTGCATATTTATCACCTCTTAGTTACCTCTGAGTATGTAAATGCGAGCTGCTATCTCCTTCCGGTTCTTTGTCCTGGGATCATTTTAGTAGATGTGAGTGTTGCTGTGTTTTTGTGTATTTCAGGTTTTAGAGAATCTGTGTCAAGGGTAATAGAGCAGCTGTGTGTTTGCCTGTCTTGGCTTAGGACAGCAAACATCTGTATGCAGTGTTGTATTGTGCGCCTGTAGACTCTTTAACTAACGTGATCTGGCCAATCAACAGTCTCTCTCTCTTCCTTTATCTCTTTCTACCTCTCCTTCCTCCTCCCTTTGCCATTCTACTCTCGACGCTGTTGTTTGGAAAAATTATCCTCCCTTTACACTCCCTGCTGGAAAAGAGAGTGAATAAAGGGGCACAGAGAGGGAGAGGGAGTGAGGGCAACTGATTGCTCCTATTGTTTAAGAGTGAGGCTTGCTGCCTCTTAGGGGATAATTGGCACACAAGGAGGGTAATGTGTTTGGACAGGAAAGGGGAGTCAAAAAAAAGGGGGGAATTAAAAGAAACATGGCCCTTATGCCACAATAAGATGATGCAGTGGATCAGTTAAATTTGAAACATTTGAAATTAAATTTGAACCAGTGAAAGCAGCATATTCTGAAATCAGTATTTCATTTATTTCTTGCCCTGGAGCTCTTTTCTCTTTCACACAAATTTTTTTTTTATGCCACATCAAAGTACAAAGAGGCCTTGGAATCAAATTTCCCTGCAGTTTCCTATTGGATGAAATATAACAGAGAAAGAAAATAGTATATTTAATATGTTTAAGCCCTTGACAAACAGAGGAAACCTGGAAATGATAGCTGATAGCAGGATACTATCAATACAAAAATAACTTCTGCTGTTTTGAGTTGCATTTTAAAGTCTGTGCAAGTCATGGCAATTTTGAAACATTATTTGTTTTTAACTGTAAAAATAAAAACTTAAATCATCAGTACGGGGGTAGCGAGGTAACTGATGATTTTTTTTTTTACAGGCCCGGTTGGATGTTTGTGGAACATATAAAAATCACAACTAATCACAAATTAATTGTGCATTTATCATATGAATGCACATTAATTATTTTACATTGTTTTATGTATTTTTAAATTGTTTCATGTTCATTACACAGAATCCCTGTAAATCTCCTCTATGAATGATTTATTCAGCCTTTTGTCTTCTGCTCAGTTAAACTACATGATTTGTTGTATGAAATCAATATTACAAAAAATACATCCAGTTAATGCCGCACGATGCAGCATTTTCTCTTGTGCCTGTTTCCAACAACAAGCTCTGCCACTATTTCCTGATCTCCACGATGTTCTTATTCTGTTTCTTACTCCCATTTCTATCTGTGTGTGTCCATTGTTTCTCAAAGTGGCTGATGGGAAGCAGGTGTTACAACTTGACTTGACTGGAGGAGAATGTGCAGCAGACGAGCAGCTTCTTTGATGTACAGAATATGATATCAGGAGGATATCTTTTTTTTTTCCCACAAAATTTTCCACGGTTTTATCCCTTCAAAATCCCTCCGATGTGGCATTTTAAAATAAACAAACTCTACATGTCTTTTTCAAAACCATACAACCATGATAACACAATAAATAAAAAACAGATGATGCAGAAATCCTGCTCTTACAGGGATGACCTTTAACCAGCAGGACAACTTGTTCATCACGCAGCAGAGCTTGTGTGGTGAAAACTCAAGCGTGCAGCATTTTCTGAGAGAAGAGTTTGCTTTACTGCGTCATCAAAGCCAGTCCTGCATGTCCCTCTGTATGTCTCTGTCTCTATTTCATATTCCAGTCACAAGCTGTGTGGTGCAACTGCTCAAAGGGTACGATTTTGTATTTTAGAATTATTATTATTATTTTTTGGGGGGGGGGGTTGATAAGTTTTGTGCCTCAAGGTCTGTCTGGGATGGGATGGCTGCACACAGAGAACATGCATGCTCAACACGCCCATGCCTGTAATCGTTTTAGCTTGATACTGGTGACGACAAAAAGGGAATGCAGAAAAAGGGAAGGAACGTAAACATTTTTTACATTTGGTTTGCAAGTAACCCGAGGGTGTCATGTTTGAGTTGCTCACTGTGCGCTCTCAATCCATGCCTGTCTACATGTTTGTGTGTCACCAATTAGAGTACTTGCAAGACTGTTATTTGTGATATTACTTTGTGCAAGTGTGTGTGTAGGTGCGTGTGTGTACAGTGTGTCTAAATTGGAAGGCTGTAATTAAATGCGTAGACCTCTCCACTATCTCCTCCTCCAGCCAGCGCCAGTGACGCACAAACCGCAGCACAGCCATGAGTCATCAGGCCCCCAGGATCACCACCCCTCCTTCTATCTCTCTATCCCTGCCTCCATCCACCTCTACACAGCTCTCTATAACCCTCTCTGCCTCTCACTACACATTCCTATGTCCCACTCTTTCTAAATTACCCACCATCCCTCTCCTCCCTCCGGCACACGCACGATACCAGCCGCTTTTTTCCATGTACACTTCTTGAGATTCGTGCTCAATTTCCACCTCGATCCGACACGCTCCTGTTTATCTCTCCACATCGGGCCATCGATCTCTCTACTGCACCCCCACCACCTTCCCTCTTCACTCGATCTGTCTTTGCCCTCTTTATCTCCCCTGTTAACCTCTCCACGCCCACCCATGAACCGATGGGTTATTAAGTTTGCCACAGTTGCAGGCGGTGAAGGAACAGAAGGCGACATTGGGAGGGACAAGAGGGAGAGCGACTTACGGGGGTAGACAAAAGAGACAGGCTCAAATTTTGAGGAGAAAGGAGTGGGAATGGGAAGAGAAGGCAGCGAGCAAAAGAGCAGCAGTGACAGTTTGTGCGGTGTAAAGAGCAGAGAAGGCAAGTGAACAAGTGAAAGGAAAGGAGAGAGAGAAAAGGAGGAGAGCGTGATTTGAGGCATTTGCCACCTGGCGTCCTGAATCATTATCTGACTCATGCTAATCTCTTATCTTCTCAGCCAAACACACACAGAAGCACACACACACACACATAGAAATGCAGATTATTATTTAAAAAAAAAAAACTAGTGCAAGGAGAGTCAAAGCAGCACTCTTGAATGTCAGACAGCGTAAGAAAAGAAGAGTCAGGGGGCACCGGAGAGTAAGGATGAGAAACACTCAAAGGACAGAGAGGAGAGGATCTCTCTCAGCTGTCTGACGAAGTCTCCGACGCAGTTAAAGAGGAAAAAAGGGGATGTTTCATTTCCATCTCTCTGACTGTTTATGATATGGGTAGGAAGGGAGAGCATATTAAATGTATGACTCATAAATGTGTGCGCCTCTGTGCCCCACCAACGCCCTGCAGAGAGGGTTTGCATCCACTGCTGCACGAGGGATAAAAAAAAAGGCAATTTCGTGCTTTAGTTGGTGTGGTTATCCAATTAGTTACACAAAACATGTGGCTAAGCGGATATATACTAACATGCTTCTGTTCCTGATAGATGTTTTATCCCCAAGAGAACCTTCACGAATATATAGCAAAGCTGTCTGATGAAATATTACATTTTGAGTGCAATAGTTTTGTATTCGGCATTAGTTGTTTCAGTTTGACAGAGAGGATCATGCACGGTTATCCTCTGAGCTGGGAATTCTGCACACGGATGCCGTAAGCTGTGTGTTCATTAACAAAGCCAAGCAGCTTGACTGTATAAAGGTTTCCCACAGACTAATGTTATTTATTATCTTGTTCCAGCATGTGCACATTAATCATCTGTGAATCTTGGACATTCCTGATAAAGCCACCTTTTTTTGTGGAAATCTTCATTTAGGATAGGCCTTATCCGTGAAACATACTCTAATATGGAATAATCCAGGAATATTTCCTTTAAGATACAAAACAAGTTGTATGTAACCAGAATTTTCCTGTCAGTTTTCAGAGTTTGGGAATAATACTAGTTGCATATATATAAATATATGTATATATATATATATATATATATATATATATATATATATATATATATATATATATATATATATATATATATATATATATATACACACACACACACACACACATTTATATATATATATATATATATATATATATATATATATACACATATATATATATATATATATATACATATACATATACATACAAGCAACACACTCTCTTCAGCACATAATGCAAAATCCAAGAGTGAATGACTCAGTGTTATAGCACTAGATACTACTCCACTGGAGCATCCCACATTTATTTCAAACATCTGAAATATTTATGACTATGGAAGTTGCCTAAAGCATATTTTGAACAATACAGACTTTTAATAGCCCGCGACAGTGGAGATCACAAAAAAGAGAGAAAAGGAACAAGAAAAAGGAAAAGCTTAGCAAATACTGTGGTGTAACGATAACATCAGTGTGAGCAGGATTTAAATGATTGCCTTTAGCTTACATAGTCTAATTTCTGAATATATCCCACTGCCAAAACTACACAAACAAAGTGATAAACTTTGAATGTGTGTGCAGAAAAAAAAAACTATTAATATTTGCAGGAGCTGAATTCAAATTCATAATACTAAGACATTCAGCATTTCACTCCTTCTGCTAAAGATTCTGCTTGTTCTGAGGTATGAAGGGATACCATGAATCTGAGCCATTTCAACTTTAGGCACTCCCAAACTTCTGAGCATATGAATATTTACAGGGTTCTTACTACTACTGTATTTCCTTCATCTACTCCATATAATGCTATGATATAGCAGCTCAGAATAATACCAGTTCAATGTAATTTGATTTCTTCTGTTCTAGTTAATATATTGGACTAAATCCAGAAATGTCACCTCACTAATAGTTAAAAACTATAAACCAAAAAAACAAAACAAAAATGGCAACTACCAAATTAAAATGAAATTCTAAAAGGACATATTAGAAACACTGAAAGTGTTGATTTGTGCAAACATTTAAAACGTAAATACAAGGACAAGGAAGGGTGAGTCTGACTATGAAACCGCATGTTCATTGGTTAATGACTCACAACTGACAACTTGTTGGCCAATGAGCATGCAGTTTTATACCAGAGCTAATCCTACAGTTTTCAAGATGGTACAACCAAAAATTGTAATGCAGATTTAAATTTTTATTCAGTAGGACCCAAAATGAGGGACCAAGCCCATAAACTCATCAGGAAGGTGTTTACAGAAGTCAAGTCAGAAAGCTGTTTTCCCATAGACTTCTATAGGACCTGAATTCTTTTTGCAGCCACAGTTATGGCCAGCTGGTGGCCTTTTGATAGAGTGTAGGTTCGCTTAATTGGCTTAATCTTCTGTCCCAGAGGCTAAATCCCTGTTTTATCTGGTGTGTGGTGGAAACATGCACTGCATGCACTGGTTTGTGGAAGTCATTTAGAAGCCTTGAGTTTTTTCAAGCCATACATGTCAAGTTTTCAGACACTAGCAAATTTGGTTAGCTGCATTTAATGACTGTATGGGTGCTAACCAGGGGTGAAAGTAGTTTTAAATTCTTGGTGGTACTGTGACAACAAAAACATATGTGTGTGCGTGTGTGTGTATGTGTGTGTGTGTGTGTGTGTGTGTGTGTGTGTGTGTATATATATATATATATATAAAAAAAATATATATATATATATATATATATATATATATATATATATATATATATATATATATATATATATATATATATATATATATATATATATATAAAAATATAAATATATATAATATATAAACTTTACTGTTGCCTACCTGCATAAGGCAGAAATTAGAAGCACTGGACAATGTGGAATATAGTTTTTCAACTGTTAAGGAACTGAGATGTTTGCACACACTGTACACTTAACACAACTGATGACCGTCTCCACACATTCGGCCTCTGTACACCAATACAAAACTCCTGGAAAGAAATAATCACCAAACTGTCTCAAACCTCAATCCCCTTGGCAACCACTGTGTTTTGGAGGTAAATGCACTCTTGTGTAGCACAAATGAAATCTCCGGTCATGCTGTGCTGTGTTGTTGAAACTGAGCAGAATAACATGAAACACAATTAGTTAATCGCTGTTAACTGGCCACTGTTAACTGGCCGCACCAAAATTACCTGCAAAAACTACGTGACGCCCTCTTTTCCAGAGCCAATAATAACCAGAGGGCGTCATGTAGCTTTTGCAGATGATTTTGGGTACGGACAGTTACATGATTAACCGAATCAGGTGTCAATCAAAATGGGAGGGTCTAGCCTGCCATATAAAATGCACAACATACATGGCCAGTTAACAGGCTATACATGGCGGGGAACGTTTTAAGGTTAATGAGAAGTTAGAGACTTGAGGCTCCAGCATAGCACGAACAGTTTAGAAACAATTTTAAATGAGAAAAATAAGCCATTTATTAACTGATTAAGTCGTGTTTCAGACTTCTTATTGCTAGTGGATCTAGTCTGACCCAAATTGCAGAGGTTACTGGTTCTGAATGACGGCTTTACCACAGACAGCCGCCCCGCTCTTCCAGGTACTGCGTACTGGCGCAGAATCTTTCAGTGGTACACAGTACCAGACCATACTGGCTTACGTTCACCCCTGGTGCTAACTAATGCAAATAAAATACAAGAATTTCACTCACCTAAACTGGAGTGCAGACCTCATGGGTGTTCGGTTTGCACAATTAACTGCACAAGGTGCCTTATCATTTGTCAGGCTATTACCTTAAAAATGAAACAAGGTGTCCAGATTTTCGCTCAGAATAGCCAAACCTGAATAACTTAAAGCCTTAATACAATTAAACACGGTTTGTAAGTACTTAGTAATAGTATTCAGTACTCAGTACTCATGTGTCAGATAAGCTGTTTGACAGAATCTATCCACAGACTAACAGACAGCTGCTAAAATATTCAACACTGCCTTTATGGTGGTTCCTGCAGCAGTGGGTGCCTCTAGGACCATATTTTGCAATGGCACACACACACACGCACACACATGTGCGCGCACACACACACACACACACACACACACACACACACACACACACACACACACACACAAAGGCTTTTGGACGCTGATTAAGACATGTGTCATAAAACAGCAATATCTGCAGTTTGATTCCAGCTGGAGAACTTTGCTGCAAGTCATTCACATCACTCTTCTGATGTTCCTTTATTGCTCTCTGCTGTCAATAAAGGCTAAGATGCCTCAAAATGTGCATAAAGAAGTGTAAAAAAAGGCTATGTTTGATTCACTTAAAGCACTAAAACCGCAGTGTTACATCAGGAACTTTAAAAAAAATCTGCTTTTATTTATAATAATAGATGTGGAACTCAGGAAAGGTGTGATTATTGTGACAATTTGGATTCCCAAAGCTCGCACAACAAATGCTTTGCAAATTCTTAACAACAATACATAATGGGCCGCATTATGTCCAGCTTGTCCTCCTGCTGTTTCCCTCTTCATGCTGTTTAGCAGATCTTATTCCACTCCACATGTTGCTGAGCATCCTTGGATCCCATGATGATAGCTACTTATCTACCTGCAGGCAAAATGAAAGCTGCAGCTTTCCGAACTGGTTGTTATTGTCCTTTTAATAGCTGCATGTTTTCCAAGTAGTCTCCAATGTAGGCTCAACTTGGAAAAATTTGCCGAATGGCTTGGAAATCAGGCCTAAAACCTCACAAGCTTCCCTGTTTAACCTAAAGCTCCACCTTTTCTTCACAATGCATGTTCATCTGAGAGCTTGTTTGCTGTAATAATGCATGTCCTACCTGCTCTCATACCAGATCATGTTGGCAGGTGGCCAGGCTTTAAAATCTTCTGATGACCCTAAAAACAAGAATGCATTATTGTTTACCGGTTTCAGTGTCTAAATGCTGGCTGAAAAGATCCTCAGACTGTGTATATTATCAATTTATGTTGCTGTTCTTAAACTTGTGTATGTGTTTATTCATATTAATGTTGTTTGCCACTCTGTGGTTATGATATCTCTCATTACCAGCTGCAATAGCATGGTCGGTACTGGTGGTATAGTTTTGCCCTTGTCAGTCAGTCTGTGGGCATGTTTTGTATGTTCTCATGCTAAAGAAACCCACTGTGGTGGGAACTGATGGGCACATGTTTATGTCTGTCATCTGTCTTTTTGTTAAAGGATTGTGCCAATGCAGTGGCATACATACAGTGAACAGCAGTTGCTCCTGATTCTATGAGTGCCATGTCTCTTGCTCATAATGCATCTGGAAGCAGGAGAGTCAAGGGGCCGTTGGTACCCCTGCTTTACACTGTTGCCCAGCTTCGTTTGAATTTTTAATATATTTGTAACTTCTCATGTAAAGCATCTTTATCTGATGATTAAGCATGCAGTGTTTTTGTCTGAGGACTCATTAGTTTCACAGCTGATCCTATGCCAGGTAATATCCTCCCATCAAGCTTACTGCCATAGACTATACACACCTGCCAGAGTACTTGAAACAGCCTTTGTAGTTCCTGCTACACCAAGCCTCTGTAGGACCAGAAGATCTCCCAAAGTAATCAGTTGATCAACTGGATGCACTTGGTGGATGTGGAGTCTAAATTGCTGACATGGTTCAGATACAGTTCCAGCCCCACGAGAACAACCAGTCATCTGTGTAGATTAGAACTCTACCCAGTATTTGAGGGTTTGTGTATTTTTTTTTGAGTGAAAACCTCTATGCCTTTTTATGCCAAACATTCACTGTTATGTGGATGCTTTTAGAGACTGAAGGAACTCCTATTGCAGAGGTCCTTCCAGGCAGCTTTCTTTCTGGAATTTAACAAATGATTAAAAAAAACAATTATTTTGTTATTGTATTCTTTCTGTCTCTATTCTGTGGTTACAAATTAATATAACTGCAATGCACTCCTGCAGCAATGGAAAGATTAGACAAACCTACTATCCAGCAGTGTTGTTTACTTTTAAAGAGGCTGGTTTTGTCAGTAAGCAATCCGTCCAGATCAAGACAGGCACAGGATATAATGTTTCAATTACAGCTAACACTCTCTGTATGAGCATAACACTAAATACACCCCTGAAGTAGCTCAGAGCAAAGTCTTTGACCAAGACAGCTGACCAAAGGTCTTTTAATGCCAGTCACAAACAAATGTATCAGTCTTTCATGCCAAGTGCAAGGCATTTCTTTCTTTTAAGAAAAGACATGTAGCAGAAAGAAAGTAAAATGTTTAAGGTGCTTTGGTTTGTTTATAACAGATTTACCATATAATATATAACACTAAGGCTACAAATTAAATTAAATTAAATTCACTTTCAAATGTGAATTAAGAGCATGATAAATAGCAGAATAAGAACAGATTTTTTTTTATTCTAGAACATTAAAAGTAATGAAATTAAATAAATAAACCCTGGATTTATTCCATATCTTTGTGCGTAGAGCATTTTCATTTTCTGCTGTTAATGCTGCCTCATGCATACAGACATATAGAAGATAAGCATGTTCATGTATGGAAAAATAACACATAGAGGAAAGACTGGGAAAACTGAAATAATAATAAAAAAAAATGCATGCAGCCGTAATAGAAGACGTGATGAGCTGAAACGATAGAGGAGAAATGAGTTTGTGACAATCAGTTACATACAGAAAGCACAGCTTTGTTTCAGGAAGATCAGTGTCTGGATTAGCCGAAGTGACAGATAAAGAAATGGAAAATTTCATTGCACACTGCTATCTGGAAAATAGATTTTGTGAATACTGAGCTAGCTGAATATAAGCTTTATTCAGTCCCTCTCTGCCTGAATCCTTTTGCACTGACAAGCCAGGTTTTACCCCTGGCTACAATGAGGCCTTTTCTTTCTCTGTCTCCACAGAAAGAAATGACATGCTCTAAAGCTTGTAAAATAAGGTATGTGCACAAAATTTTACATGGATCTCAGTGGCATTTTGTTTGTCGTCTTTTTTCTTTTTATTCTGAAAGTGTTTTGAGTCAGATCCAGTGACTTACCTGAAATAAATGCCACATGCTCATGAGGAGGTGTGCCAAGATTTTATAATGTGCAATGGCATTTCATGTCAAATAAATAATCTTTCCACCTGTGGAGAGATGCAAACTTTTGTGGTGTGGTCCACGTGGTTTCTAACATGAATCTGGGCCGCTCCTGAATTTTGTTTAGAAATTGTTGAATGCCACAGAAGTGTAATTGTGTGAAAGAATACATTGCAGGAAGGCATATCCACGGAGGCGATGCCCGGCCTCAAGTGCATCCTGGAAAGTGAAGGAATTCATTGACTGGCCCTCACGCTCACCTGACCTAAATCCAATCGAACACCTCTAGGACACTATGTTGCAGTCCATCCAACGCCATCAGGTTGCACCTCAGACTGTCCAGGAGCTCAGTGATGGTCTGGTTCAGATCTGGGAGGAGATCCCCAAGGACACCATCTGTTGTTTCATTTGGAGCATCCCAAGACGTTGTCGGGCATGCATGCAAGCACATGGGGGCCATACAAACTACTGAGTACCATTTTGAGTTGCTGCAATGAAATTTGGGCAAACTGGACTAGCCTGGTGCACCATTTTTTCACTTTGATTTTCTTTTAACTCAGCCCTCTGTAGGTTGATAATTTTCATTTCCATCAAACAATGTGGCATCCTTTCATTTCCTAACACATTACCCAGTCCATATCAGTATAGATATCTGATGAATTTTCAAAGTGTTCCTTTAATTGTTTTTTGAGCAGTGTAGATGAAATAAATTCAACACAGGTAAAACTGATGAAAGCGGGAAGGAAGGAAAAATGATGAAGACAGGAAGTGAAGCAGTCAACTCTGGTGCAAGAATGTCAATCTGCACAGACACTGGATCAGGGGAGATTCTGATTGATCTAGGGAGATGCTTGTGCCTGGCATTGATAAACCTTGGGAGAGGTGCAGGAGAACCATCAAATGATTGTGAAATGGGCCAGATAGCAGGAGAGGTTTTAAATGACTGTTGGAGAGGTTTGGGCGTGTGCAGCATATGCATTGTGCAGTGGCTGGAGCAAGCAGCAGGTTAGCAGGCCAGAGGTTAGATGCTGTAGCTGGCCACAGACTAGACTTGAGCATGAAAGTTACAGAAATATTCATAAATCCATTAAAACAAACCAGGGTTTTGATATATGATTTACTTTTAAAGTCCTTTTCTTTAAGAGCCCTCAGATTGAGCTAAATGCTCATGGATCTTTTCTCGAGGCAAATGCTTTTGTCCACTGGGTCCATTTTAGCCAGACTGCATCGTAATGGTTCCTCAGGAAAGAGGACCCAAATTTGAGACACAGGAAGCAGAATGAAAATTCAAAATTCAGTTGTTTAATAACAATAAAGACAGTCAGCCAAAGACAGAAATTGGACACAAGTGACATATATCCCTATTACCAGAAGTAACTGTATGGTATCTCCCTCTCACCTTTACACATATAAAAACAGCATGTAGGAGTTGGTAGCACTATAAAGGGCAGTTTTCGCTATATTGAAAAAATACCCTTACTTTTCATTGAAACAAGCCATTTATTCCAAACACAAAAAACAGCAATTCATTAATAAATTGTGACTTGCAGCTTGTGGTTCTGACTTCTCCACATTATCCTTTATCTATGAAAGAGCCCCAGCTTTCTAGCATTAGCCTAGCTGGCTTTTGGTGGTTTAAAAAACAAACAAAAAACTTTATCCACTTTTGTGCTTTCTGCATTAAGAAAGAAAAGTAAATTGAAATTTCTTACAGAAACAATTATTTATTTCTTGAAAACTTTCATACTAGAGAAAAGTCTGAGCTTTATTTGGTTCACAGGGCTTTCCTGTCCAAGCAGTGACCTCAATACCCTGAGACTTTTGCCTTGTTTAATATGAGAAGCCATCATTATAACAGTATAAGGAAAAGAATAGTACCTCCGCTTAAAAAAATATGGGGGTTATAAGTATGTGCCTGAACATGATCGCATTACTGATGTTGCCCTATAAATCCTTATCAGCGCTTTTGAAGGTGTCCAACCCTGTGGAATTCATTAATTTCACAGTTTAATTCAGTGATTTAAAAACAAACAGGTTGGGATATGAGGATTAAGGTTTCACACTTCAATGTGATTATCAGTGTCAGGCATAAATGATGAAAGTCAACATACTGTACTTTTACATAAACATTGTACCCTCACCCATTTGTTGACTTTTTGCACCAAATTTGGCATTTTAGGGAGCTTGTCATTATTACATTCTGATTTTTTTTTATTTATTTGAATCTCACTCCCACATGTTTCTGAACCATAAATGTTATGCACATTTTTAAGACCCTTATCAGATGGAGATGTTTAACAGTTTGCAGATTTATCAGATCTTGGAAAACTCTAAAGCCCTTGAAACGGTGCTATAATCTAATGCAATCTAATGGTATATAAAATCCAAAGGTTGTTGCGAGAGTGTGCTTTTAATTTAATTTTTTCATGCGCTCACACTTTTTTCCAAAAAGCCTTCAAGAGCTCTTTGAGTCACTGATGCGTCTTACACCACATTAGGACGCCTCTGTTTAAACTGCAATCAGCACACAGGTGATAATGATTATACTAGTACCTATAATTGGCAGCTGCTACCAACATTTTCTTATCTCACTCGACTCTAACACTGGATCAAATTCACCTTCTCTTATTCACGGCAACATTTCAGTGACATGTTTGACATACAGCCACAA
>JAMQGT020004531.1:0-11777 GCA_024447675.2 Pterophyllum scalare
CCAAATTGCCACGAAAATGAAATTGGACTTTATTGACTTATTTAAAAAGTTTTCAAGAAGTGAAAGACCATCAGGTCATATTCATTTTTTTTTAAGACAGACTAATGTGTTTGGTAGGATTTGAGTTTTGTTTTTTGTTTTTTTGGAGGGGAGAGGGAGAGAGGGTGTTTGCGTCCACACCAGTAGGTGGCGGTAATTTCGCTGTTTGCCAACCACCGATAAAAACCAACAAGAAGAGGAGAAAGAAGAAGAAGACGACGACGGCAAGCCTCGGTGCCCTAAAAATGGCGGAATCGGAGGAGGAGGTAGACGTCTTGGTCCAGAGAGTTGTCAAAGACATCACTAATGCATTCAAGAAGAACCCCAGCATGTAAGTATAGCTGACTGTGAACTAACTAGATTGATTACGGCGGCTTCCCTTCCATCCAGTTGTCGCTATCCAGCGATAGCTTGAATCAGGATTTTAAACTGTGGGCGTGGACTATTACCTGGAAACGGAACTGTCTCGAGGAAGTTTACATTTTAGCCACCTAGATTAGCTGTTTGTATGTTCCGTGCAATACAGAGGTAAGACTTTGTTAGAGATTGCTTGGGGATTACTGTTTACTTAGACTTAAATAACCAAAACGGCGAGTTATTTCGCGAAGGTAGCCTTTTGCGAGATGAGATATGCATTTCCAGTAGTTATTTAATTAATGCCGGTTAATCCGCCGTTTAATCATGCTTAAAATGTTGTTATATGCTGGTACCCCGTGTTTCCATGTTATGCGATGCACGTGATTAGGTAAATAAACCTTTACCTTTATGCTGTTTATTAAGTGTAACTGTCTTAGAAAGCAAAGACCCAACGGAGCCTTTATTGAAAGATGTCGCCTTAATTCTCGCAGTTTTAATTAACGGACCCATGTCTACAAACTAGCTCATACAAACATGCAAGGCACAGCAGACTGGTGACATTGTATTACGTGGCATGAATACCAACTCACCTTTATTAAACATAACAAATAACTCATAACACAGTTGATCCAAAGTGTTTTACAGCACAGAGGAGAACTGAGAAAAAGGTGCAAAGAGCACAAAATACTATATAAGGGCCTCTTAAAGGCAAAATGTAAAATAAAAACAAGTCAAAATAATACAACTCTAACATGCAAATCAAAAACAATAACAAGAAGATATGAAAAAACTTTAATGATCCCATGACGGGGAAATTTGTGCATTATAGCAGCTCAAGTACAGAGAAGAACAGAATGAGAGCAGCAGTTAAGGATAAAATAAATAAAACAATAAAATAAAACAGAATAAAGTCAAATAAAATACAGCTATCAATGAGAAGAAAAACACTTTATACTAGGGATGTTCCTGGTAACTTATTTCTTAGTCGACTAAACAAGGGGAAAAAAATTAGACTAACCGACTAGTCTAAAACTAAGAAACACTCAGATAACAAATTAAATTTTATGCCTGTTTTAATGTCAAAAGCTGTTGAAACAAGGGCATTTGACTCCCATTATCTGCATTCTTCTATAATGAATCACACTTTAAATGGTGCTGAACTGTGTGGCACCACGTGTCACACATGATGAACACTGTACGTTACACTCCAAACAACGAAGAATAAAACCATAAAAAAAATGGATATTAAATATGTGAAAACTCGTTACTGGAAACGATGTTTATGCATTATTGATTATGAGAAAATGACATTGGAAAAATGAATAAATTGCGGCTTAAAAGTGTCACGCATTGTGCCGCGCATTATGAACAATACTCATTCTACAATTCATGACATGCATCAAAACAATACAAAAAACAAACAACCATCCATTTTCTTCTGCTTATCCGGGGCCAGGTCACAGGGGCGGCATCCTGAGCAGTGGAGCCCAGACCTCCCTCTCCACCAGCCTCCTCCTCCAGCTTACCCCTGATTCAGACTTAAGCGCTGGGTCTTCGTAGAGCTACAATGTAACCTACAAAGGTGGCTGATGTTGTTGCTGCATTTGTGCTTGTGCAGGTGCAGTGTGTGTGTGTTAATTACCTTTCGGTCGTGTCCAGGTGTTTTACATGTGTTTGCCTTGATGCGTACTTGGAATCAGAACAGTACTTGTAAGTGATTATGTTTCACAAGTACAAAAGTATGCACAAGTATGCATATTGAGAAATGGCCCAAGTGTTTTATATGTGGTACCAGCTGACAGAAACATAAAATGTTGGAGACTTTTTCCCCTCCTGGGTCCTACTCTTTGCTGTGGTCAGTTTTTTTTTTTCTTTTAAAGTGGAAACACATTTGTTCCTCTAGTTTTTTCACTTCTTTGTACAAACTTGGGGGAAGTAGCTGGAAATGCAGGGAAGGAAGGGTGTTTCTCGGTGTGCTTCAGGTTACGTTGTAAAACTTCAAAAGTAACTCACAATATTAGACCTAATAAAAAAAAGTATCAGTTATGGCATTTTTTCTATAATTCTGTCAGGGCTGCAGCTCCATCTGGTGGCAGATGGCTGCATAACATTTAGGGCAAACATTTACCGGCACTGGGTTAATTAAAACTTTAATAATTAGGCTAACCGACTTAGGGTTGCAGCGGTAACCGGTTTCACGGTATACCATGGTATTAAAATGGACGGTTATCATACCGTGGGCGTTTGCTTATTACCGGTAATAAGGGAAAAAGGCAAGCCGGCTGAGAATCTCGCACACGCATGCGCAGCTCCGCTCTGTCTCGACTGCCCCTTGGCTCAGTGGCACCGCGCTCAGGCACACAGCGGTGAAAATGGCAACAGATTCAACCATTCTCCATCCTCCATAAAAAAGAAAAAGAAAAAAAGCTAAACTAAAATCAGCAGTCGGATACCCACCAAACGTACGTGAGGATGGGTATCCCGTTTGCAAACGGTGTGGAAGAAAAGGTGGCCACTAAAGGAGGGAACACTTCAAACTTGTTCTCATATCTACGACTACACCATCCCGCTGTGCAGATTAAAGTAGGTCTCTGGTTAATGTGTGAAACATTGACTATAAACCTCGTCTATGTTTCCTCATGCTCGGTCCACACGCTAACCACCAGCAAAAGTGCCGAGTCATCCGAACTATATAGGTGCCCATGGCCGTGAAGTGCGTGCTGTGCTGGATGCGCATGTCCATGTTAAGGGCCTTTCCGGACTTAATGTGAAAGATGGCAAATTTGCGTGCGTTCATTTTAAAACTTTGGCGTGTCTGTTTTTCATCCCTTAAAATCAGGCTCGGCATGAAAGCCTGCAGGTTGTTTACTTCTAAAAGTACATATAAAGTGTGTTTTTCAGTCTCTGACTGAAGGAGCTGCTCAGCGCACCCACGGTTTCATGCAGAGGGTGATGGGGGTTGCCCATAATGGATGTCAGCTTTGCTAACGTCCTCCTCCCACCCACCACCACCACAGACTCCAGAGGACATCCCAGCACAGAGCTAGACCTTTGCACCAGTTTGTCAATCCTGCTCCTGTCCCTTTCGGTGCATCTGTACCACTAGCAGACCGCTGCATAGAAAAGGGCAGATGCTACCACTGAGTCATAAAAAAGTCTTTTCAGAGTGCTGCAGACACAGACAGACCTCAGTCTCCTCAGCAGGTGGAGTCGGCTCTGGCCCTTCTCTATACTGGATGTCTGTGTTTGTAGCCCACTCCAGCTTGTTGCTGAGGTGAACACCCAGGTACTTGTAAGAGACCACTGTCTCAAAGTCCTTTCCCTGGATGTTCAGCGGTGCTGTAGGGGGTGACTTTCTCCTGACTAATAACTAAATAACTAACAATAAGCAACAGTAACTATTATTTTTAGAATAACTTAGGCCATCACCATTCACAGGCAAAACAGGCCTGAAAAGACTTCGGAGGCAGTGTTATCAACTTAGTGACTTTGTCACTACATTTAATGTAGGGTGTATAATGTTGGGGGGTGAAGCGCAATTTCCCAGCTTTAAGAACCCGTTTGAATTTTTCCGATAGGACAAACGGTTACGTAATTACGGTAATTCAAAGTAGGTTTGAGCTGACGTCTCAGTGGTGATATGCTTGGTGTTAACCAGCTGTTCACAGCAGGTAAGGGCAGGTGACAGGTGAATCGGGGTGATCACCCGGTGTTAGAGAGTTAAATATTCTAGCGATTTTTTTTGTTTGTTTGTTTGTTTGTTTTTGTTTGTTTTTTTGCCCCCATGTGCCTCCATGTTATTTGAGACAAAGCACCCATGCTTCTGGGCTTCCAATCAACCCAAGGGGTCAAGATGGGTAGAATATTAGGTCAATTACTTAAAGTACTTAAATTATGTATTACTTTGATGTATATCTATATGTATGTATATGTAATATATGTAGTCATATTTGCATAATTTTCCATTTTTTACAAGCAATTTTGTTCATCTGAATTGAACACATCTGCTACAAAAATGTAAACCCCACATGTTGAATGCGTGTATTTGATAGTGGATCTTGCAATATATTAAAGGAGACATATCGTGCAAATTCCACTTTTTTAGCCCTTAAAAACATTTTTTTGTGTACTTTGAGTGTGTAGGAGTGCAGAAAATTTAAATTTATTCTCTCCCGGTGCTGCGTAGATATCTTGATATTCCTTTTGGGTCGTAATTTTCAGTCTGTTCAGTTTTCTCTAGTCCCTGTTACGTTTTCTTATCTGTTATGTCACAGTATTTGCTGTGGAACTGCTAAACAAGTCATGGACTTCCGGCTTATCAATTTTGTGAATCCGCCATTTTTTTTACTCACATTGATTTTGTAGTCTAAGTTCAGTAATGCCAAAGTTGCAAGTAGACACATTCAAAATGTTTGGTCATTGGGTGTATTAACTCACACGATTCCTCACACTGCCCCTCGGCATCAGAGCCTCTTCAAAGTGCCTGTTTCTCTGCCGGTAGCTAATTGTATCACTGCTATCAAACTACAGAAATGACTGAACAGTGTGGAGTGGAACCTCCACAACCTGGAGGGGGGCGGGGTGTGAAATGTCTGATTCACATTTAAAGAGACCGCACCAAAACAAACTGCTCTAAGACGTGCCTGAGATCAGGGGTAAATGAGGGTTCTGTGGTGCTACAATAACTAGGAATTCAGACCAAAGTATTGCAGTTCTAATTTATATAGTGAATGATTTACATATGAAAAGGAAGGATTTAAAGCATGATATGTGCCCTTTAAGTGTTCAGATGCAAAACCCTCTAAATCCCTCTGGGCACTTTTCTTTTAAAAGAGTATTTTTCTTTTTAATTTATTTCCCAAATATGAGACTGTGATAAAAAGGTTTCTGCATAGAGTCACACAATACTGCTGCAGTAGCACAAAATGGCAGCACGCTTATTTCAACAACAATAACAGAATAGTGCAGTACCAGTCTAAAGTTTGGACGCACTCACCTGCCTCACTGACCTGCTGCTTCTGGCTCGAATCTTTGCGGGGCCTATGTACATAACCGTAAATCACGCTCTGAAGCCTCTGCGATAATCACAGTCCTTGCGGGCTGCATCGACCTGACGTGTAGTTGCATTTCATAGGGAGTTTTATCTATGGGGTGGCGCTCTTTGCGAGTCACATTTTTGGTGCAAAAGTATTCCTCTATACTTGTCAAACTGTTATTTTTGCTATTTTTCATACATTCAACTGAAGAAATGGGAATAAGTCATGTATTTATGGAACAGGCTGCTAAAAATGAAGTACCTCAAATTATGTTTAAATTTGGGTCTTTGCTAAGTCGTCTGTTTAGATATAACACTGGATCATTCTTTTGGTTAGGTGCCTTTTTTATGTTTGAATGATTAATAGGTCAGTATTAAGTGGCTTAACAAACAAAAAACATTCCTCTGAAAATCATCAGTTACAAGGACAGAAAATGAGCAACAAAGAAACCAGTGTCTAAAGAAAAACTGTGAAATATCTTTAAAAAGCCTGGAGAATTATTGCTCAAGACAACTTAAAAAATACAAAAAAATATGGCTTCTTAGAAACAAAATTTAAAGAAATCTAATTTGACTCAGGACTTTTGCACAGTGCTGTACATTGATATCTGTGGGGGTCACTCCATTGGCAATTCTGAGTATCAGTGGTTGTAATGTACAGTGTTGCTTCACAGCGAGAAGGCTATGGGCTATTTGCTCTTTTATCTTTATTTTTATGGCTATTTGAATCTCTTCATCTTGGCCCTTTGTGGTTTGTTTTCTCCCTGTTTCTGTGTGGGTTTCCTCTGGGTCCTCCAGCAGACCAAAGGCATGCTTGTTAGGTTGACTGGTAATTCTAAGGGGTGGTGATTGATAGCTATAAGTGTGAACGCAAGGTAGATAAGGGGCTAGACAGCTAAATATTGCTGCAATCATTCATCTGCGCCAGAAATACTGGGTTAGTTTAAGTTAACAATCTCTCTGAATGGCGGGACATTGTTAACAAGCAAGATGGAATGTAAGACAGATGACAGTCATGCTGTTCAGCATGTTTCTGCAGTACTTTGATCTAGAAAATGAGCAGTTTTTTTTAGGCTGTTTTTCAGACAAAACTTGCACTCTTATCAGAGTATTGCATAACAATACTCCGCACAGGCACATGGCCATTAATCTGCAAGGGAAGAAGGCTGCTGGTCCTACTGCTAACCTTAGCCATACTCTGCAAAGTCATTGGAACAATGTGCAGTGTTATTATGCAAGCTGCAAAAATGCACTTGTTTCAGCGACATTTAATATACTATTTTGTTGTTGAAGGATGGAATTAATGGCTCTTAAATACACATGCAATATTTGTAAGTCACTGTTTTATCTCCATTACATTGTGCTTTTAACGCTTGACTTTTCTTTTCTTTTCTTTTTTTACAGATAGTTTTCTTTTTAAATGACTTCTAACCCTTACAAGGCCCATACCTAGTTAAAATGGCCTCAGCTTTTGATCAAATTCAAAATGTTTCTGAGAATGTGATTGTAACACAAAAAAACTGTATGTTTTTACTTTTATTGTCACTCTTTGCTCCTTCAGTGATGAGATTGGTGTGATTCCGTGTCCAGAGCCCCGCTACAACCGCAGTCCCATTGTGCTGGTGGAGAACAAACTTGGTGTTGAAAGCTGGTGTGTTAAATTCCTGCTACCATATGTCCACAACAAGCTGCTGCTATACCGCCAACGCAAACATTGGCTAGACAGAGAAGGTAACTAAATATCTCTTTCAAATAAAATCAGTCCTGCTTGATGAGTAAATATATTTTGCAGTCTGTTTTTGGACTTTAACTAAGTATTTGCCATTATTTAACCATATATCTGAAGCATGATAAAGGCAGATCATATAGAAGAAGGGCTAGGATGCAAGTGCTTTCTGCCTACTCGTTTTCCTTCATCCCCACTCTGCATGTCACCTGGTATATGTTTATACAGTGTACTTTAACTGTTGCACATATTAATGTGCACAGAAGCCTCACCTTGACAGTAAATATGAATTAACCATTTTTTGTACACCCCACTCTCCATACATACTTCTGTTTCAGATTGTCTTTAATGACATTTTAATGACACAGGTGGGGAGTTACCACTTTGACCATTTTATGGTTATTGACTCAAGAAGCTTGAAAAAAGGCAACTGAACTTTAAAAAAAAAAGAGGGTGGGGGCAATTTCAAGCTCTTGAGACTATCATGACCTGGATGACTGAAAATCTACATAGTTATATTGTTTTCATAAGTAAAAAACTAAATGAAGCTAAAATTCTGTGTTTGTGTTTCCCCCAGCTTTAGTGGATATTACCTGCACTCTATTGCTGCTTAACCCAGACTTCACGACCGCATGGAATGTCAGGTATAGGAACACCATAACACAAGAACAGTAATATTTGCTTTTATAAATGTCATCTGAAAGTTTGACATCTTTTTACTGAACTAGACAAAATGCATTATAGTGAGTCTAGTGCTTTTCTAGCAAACAAGGAACATTTGGGGGATGTTCTGCAAATGTTCGCAGATTCCACAAACATTCACTGGGATGTTCCCCAACCATGGATCTAGGAAAATTTTCTTGACATCAGGGGAACATTTGCTTTTGGTAAAAGAGACCGTTCAAGAGACATTCAGTGAATGTTTTCTGGACCCTGAGTCCTCTTTGGTGGCTACTTATTGAGCCGCTCTTTTTCCCTCGCATCAGCAGCTTCGTCTGTTGCTGCTCTCAGGAAGTTTAATTGTGTTTACCAGTATTATTACCAGCTCAACAAGATCATTTGCCACGTTTCCACTTGTACCTACTCAGCACGGGTCGAACTCGACACAACTTGCCACAGTCTTGTTTTGTTTCCATTACAACTGAGTACCACATCAATGCGGGTGAAGTCGATATAGCAACGTGGGCAGTAGTCTCTTGACGTAATTTGCATGGGACTCAAAACACAACAGTGGATGAGATAGAGGCAAGCTAACATAGCTAATGCCAGTTGACTGTTGTCATCATGCATAAAGTCCCCCGTACAACTTTTGCACACCGCACTTTTCAGTTTTTTATTTGTAAAAAATGTTTTGAATCATGTATAATTTTCTTTCCACTTCACAATTGTATACCACTTTGTGTTGGTCTTTCACATTAAATTCCAGTGAAATATGTTTATGTTTGTGGTTGTAATGTGACAAAATATGAAAAGTTCAAGGGTTATGAATACTTTTGCAAGCCACTGTAACTCACCAGGTTAAGCATGTGGCCCACATCATGTGAGAGGGTAATGCAGAAGTCTGGATTTGAACCTGCCCCAGCTCATTTGCTGCATGTCTTCCCCCTGGTATCCCTCTCCGTCTTTTCTGTTATCGCTTGACTATGCCTATCCACAAAAAGCCAACAAATTCCACTGTTGAGTATGTCGTTTTAGATTCTCTGCAAGCACTCAGATTGTGCACTAAAGTTTAATGTCAGAAAAACCATTTCACATATTGGAAATAACAAACCTAATTAAAAATACTGCAGTTTTCTTTTCAAGACTAGACATGTCTAGTCATTTACATATTGCTTTTTTTCCTTTATGTGGTTCTTGTGCTTAACTCGCACCGCTCATCATTGTGCATTATGAACACTGCACAGACAATAAACAGAAAAAGCTTCAAATAAATTGATATTAAATATATGAAAACATGTTACTGCAAACAGTGTTTACACATCATTAAAATATGATAAATGAACATCTGAAAAATGAATAGCCAACCGAAACATAAAATGCTGGGACTGTTTTCCCTTTTTTTTTTTGTGCTGCTTTGTACAAAGTTGGGGCAGTAGCCGGTAATGCATGGAAGAAAATGACAGTGTTTCTTGAGAGGTTACATTGTAAAACTTCAAAATAACTAACAATATTAGACCTAATAAAAAATTCAGGCCAAGATTAACAAAGGTATGGCATTTTTCTGACCTTTTTATACTGACACTACCTACTAGCAAACAGATACTGTGTCCTGTGGTTTGGCCTTCCTCATTGGCTCGTCCAGTCGCTTATTTATTTATTAAATTGCCTGTTATTTGTTTCAGCCACTACTTATTAATTAATTTCCTGGCATTTACTTTTAAACATTTGTCATTTCATTCATTGGGTAAAAAAATAAAACCCCAACAACATACGTGTCTATATATTGGGTCACTTACTAACATCTTCCACCCACCCTATGGTAATGCCACAGGGAAGGTGGTTGCTGGTTATCAAATTTAATTTGTGCAGGTATTTTTTTGGGATCTTTCTTCACGTAGTTTGACAAGCCATACTGCCATACTTCAGTTTTCAAAATGCGTGCGCATTTTTACCTACATCATCACTGTTTACAGACTGTAAAGGGGTCTGTTGATTAGTGTCTTTGTTTCATTCATTCTTATGTATGTATGTGATTTGTGTCAAGTTAAGTCTGTGGGGAGAAGAGTGATTCTTCATAAATTTTTAGGCCAAATCGGCCACCAGTACTTTGGACATGTGTGTGATTACAGCTCAGTATGGGTCATTGTTATTACAGGAAGGAGTTACTGCAGTGTGGCGTTCTTAACCCAGAGAAGGACCTCTACCTAGGCAAGCTAGCCCTAACCAAATTCCCCAAGAGCCCAGAGACATGGATACATCGGTAAGGCCAAATTGCCTCTGTAAGCACTATGTTCTAACCTGCTTTTTGTGACACAATTTGTTTGAAGAGTAATGGAGTTCCTTTATCTGAGTGGGCTGCCTCGTTATTCAAACACTACCCAGTTATGTTTGGTAACTCATTTTAGCCTCTGTTTTTTTTCTTTTTATATGTTTTTTTCTTTTCTTTTCTGAGAACAGTGCAGTTTGTGATCAGTTCACCAATGCACAATCCCCTCACTCAGAAAACAGAGGTAGAAAATGGCCATTAGATGCATTTCAGGTTACCATCTTGAATCAAGCTGCAGTAACCATATGCCTGCCAGAAGCCTGTACTACGAAAAAGGATTGGGGCTTATGGAGGTCTCTTCAAAGTTAACCCTGGCTTTTCAGCATTAGGAAAACGGCTCATAATGCCACCTGAAATCACTGCCTACTGATAATGTCACCATTCCGGGATGATCCCTCGGACCTCTGTGGACAGAATTAAGATTGCTTAAAGTTTAAGAGGAAAAAAACACTTTCCCAGATGAACATCATTTATATATATATTCCCAGACACAACTTTATGTATTTATTTCCCCCGTTTGCTGCAAACAGTTTTAGAACAATTTTATGGTTTTATAAGTATGGATATCTGTTCCTAAAATACAGCTAACTGTACTTTTCGATCTTACGATACATTTTTCACATAGACTAAGGCTACATTGGAATTCTTTTTTATATTTATTCTTTACGGGGCTGCAGTTATAATTTTTCTGTGCCTTTATCATAGAGCTGTGATACTAAGAACTCTGTTAACTTACAGAGTCAGCATTTTTTCCAGCTTTCCTTCCTGGCTTTAAATAAGCTAGATTTTATTAATATAGCAAGTCTTTTCCAGTGTTACTGAACTGACCAAAGCACTTAAAGCATGCACACACTGATACAGCACTTTTAATACTATGTTACTGTATAGCATTTTCCTGTTACAGACACTTAAATGCTTGCTTTGTCTGCAGGACTGTGTTCTGTGTATCATTTTTTTAATATATATATTTGTCTCATATTGTAATTTTGTCCTTTTTTTCTGGTAGACTTATCCATGTTTGCGATTGGTCAGATGCTGCCTCCCTTTGATCTATAACTAGATTGATAAACTTCAGGATAAGTTGATAAGATAAATTGATAACCAGCTTCCATTGTTTGCTTAGCCTGATTGTTGATGCTAGTGAAGCCAGATAACGCAAAGATATTCACGAGGTTTGTTTAAAAAGTGGTTTATTTTGAAAAGCCCACTCAATCACTCAGTTTTTGATTCTTTGTCCAAAACTTTATTATTTTATGAATGAAATTGCAAATAGGTCATAATATTCTAGAGTTTTGTCTTTCACCGTTCAGTAAAACTCTTCCATCGTAGTCCCTGTGCAGACCACCACAGGGACCATTTTGGTTCCAGGAGCTGAGGGGAAGCTAATTCAGACCCTATTAATGTAAACAGTGGAGTTACTGGATTTCTGAAATCATTCGTGGATGGAAAAAGGTTTTTATGTCAGTGTTTTCCATAAGAAAGAGCAAGGTTTGAAGGCTCATTGAAAGCATTGCTGATGACATAGGATGCTGTTCTTCTAAGCATTTTCCTCATATAAAGCAGGAACTGTGTAATGAACCTGTGTAACTTAGCAGTCAGCGTCTTCCTACAGACGCTGGGTGCTGCAGCAGGTC